>PVJO010003484.1:0-122649 GCA_004026905.1 Hystrix cristata
AGGATGATCGATCCAAGTTTCAGGCCAGTCTGTGCAATTTAGCAAGCCCAGACTGGGCTACAAAATGAGACCTTGTCACAAAACAAAACAAAACAACAACAAAAATACTGAAACACAGTAAGCTATGAGAGTGGTAATGGGGTGAGTGAGGCAGACAGGAGATTTCTTGAGAAAAGGAGAGCTAAACTGAGCCCTGAAAGGAACATGGAGATCAACCAGGGTGCAGAAGAGCTGGAGAATGTGGATTCCAGACAAGAGGAAAGCAGTGAGAGACAGAACAGGTGGGCAGGGCCAGATCACAGGCCTAGGAGTTCAATTCTGAAACACGTTCCCCCAGACAGAACAGAACAAGTGGGGTGCGAGTGAAGAGGGGGAGCGGCAATCTCTGTTGTAAAAGTGAAGCTGGCTACTCATGGACAGGAGGAGGAGTGATGAAAAGCGAATACAGAAAGGCCTGAGACAGGCTGGCCTGGAGCAGTATGGCAGTGTGGCAGGGGAAGGGGCCAGATGTGGGAGTTGTCATGGAGGCACACAGGACCCAGGGTGACAGGTGCTGATGAAATGCAAAAGGGAGGAGGATGTTTCTGGAATGACTGAGGTTTCTAGGGGGATAGTGCTGCCACCTGCGGAACCAGAGAGGAGTAAACTGAGAACACTGCATCTTCCCTCTCAGACATGCTGAGCTCAGGGAGCCTGCGAGATGTCCTCAGGGAGATGCTGAGAGGACAGCTGGGTGTTTTGGTTTGGAGCTGAGGCGAGATCAGCCTAGAAATACAAACTCGAGAGTTGTGCCAGCACGATGACCACTAACTTTGCTGCTTAAAACTCCCCCAGATCTGTACACTGTACCCCACAAAATTCCCCATCACAACTTCCATCATACCTCATCATTCCCCTGTCGGGCAGCTTCTTGTTTCTGGGACACAATGCCCAACACCCACCCCTTAAAGAAAGAACATTCATTTTGGCTCATGGTTTCAGGGATTTTGGTCCATGGCAGGCTGGCTCTGACCATGAAAGAAGGTTTTGGGGGAACAAAGCAGATCCCTTCATGGCAGCTAGAAACCGAGCAGGGAAACACTGCCACAGAGCAAGGGGTCAGGGACCAGGTATAGTATACAAAGTCGTGCCTGACTCATCCAGACACATCTAGAAGTGGGCTTTACTAATTTTCTGTGCATGTCTTCATTCAGTTAAACTGACAATCACGATTAACAGTTGCAATACCATAATTACTTGTCTGCTTTTGTGATAGGACGGTATCTCATTTGCTATACTATTTCTAACATATCTCCCGCACAACACCGTTGGGAGAGTGCGTCAGTCACTTTCCTTGTTGCTGAGACCAAACACCTGACACTCAAAACTTAAGGGAAAAGAGGTTTATTTTGGCTCACACTTCAGTCTGTAGTCGGCTGACTCCAAGGCAAAGTGGCATGGCTCAGAGCCATGGTGGACAGGAAGGAGGAAGTGAAGGGAGGAGCTGGGAAGGGAGATGAACCCTTCCAAGCCACACCCTCAGTGACCCACCTCTTCTGCACAGTACCTGCCTCCTAAAGCTCTTTTAGCTATAAATTTCTTAATCCAATCACCTTCCAAAAGCCCTGCCTATGAGTGCGGGAGGCTCTTCGGGCACATCTTGATAGAAACCATAACAGGAGCGGTCTGCCCGCAGTCAATATTTGCTAAATGAAAGCATGAGCTTCACCATAAGTTCTAATGGATTCAAGGGCAACCGAAATACATCCTGGCATCTCTGTGTTCATCTACACAGCTTCAGTGGGAAGAGAGCCCAAGGAACAAGATGGCAGCCTAGTGTACGATGACTCCGTCTGCCACGCTTGTCCTGAGCACGAGAACACAGTTACGCTCCTCACACAGCACCTGCTTGTGGCACACATCTTGTCCCTGCCACCCCCATGCTGAAATCTGTGCAAATGTGGATGAGTGACAGGCAAGAAGTACAAAGGCCCAGGTTTCATCCTCTCCCCCACAATGCACTGGCTACAGCCAATTGGTAGCAAAAAGTTCAGGTGTTTGCTCAAGAAGAACATGGAAAATAAATCTTACTAGCCCAACAAATGCGACTTTCAAAACCATAGATAAAACCTAGGGCTGACTGTGATTTTGATGATACATATATTTATCTTATGGCCTGTATTCACAGAGAGGTGTTATCCAAAACTCTTAATTTTGTCTTCGTCCCATCAAGGCAAAGATGTGGAAACTATTTTCCAAAGAAATTCCTTTTCAAGTGTTCATTTAGAACCTGCACTTAACACGGTTTTAACTAATATATACCTTAAAAAAAATTCCCCAAACCAGGTACAGCAGCACTTGCCTATAATCCCAGCATCCTGAGAGGCGGAGTCAGGAGGATCCCAAATCTGAGCCCTGCCTGGACAACTCCGTGACTTAGGGAAACTCTGTGTCAAAATGAAAATGGGGTTGGGGATGCAGCTCAGTGTGAAGGTCCCAGGTTCAATACCCACTAGCGGAGAAAAAAATTCAGAATTATCATGTGGGTAAAAATTTAAGGATGAAGCCCGAGCAACTGCAAAAACTTTTCACCTTCCATCAGAGGCTCTCAGAGTTCTGTGACATGAAGGACACCTGGAAAGGCCTTCCAAAGCTTTCCCTTCGGAAAAGGAACCCAAGAACACAAGTGAGAGGGAAGGGGAAGGCTGAGGAAACAGAATCAACACTGATTCTACACAGTATACTAATGGTACTTCAGTGTTCTGTCTCTCTCACTCTCTACCACACGCTCCCCGCCCCGGCCTTTCCTCTCTCTTTCTCTCCCTCCTTCCCTTTCTCTCTGGCTATTGAACCCAGGGCCTTTGCACTGAGCTATACACTCAGCTTTTTAATTTTATTTTATTTGTTACTGGTGCCGGGGATCGAACTCAGGGCCTTGGGCTTGCAAGGCAAGCACTCAAACCGCTGAGCTAAATCCCTGGCCTCTACTCAACCTTTTTAAAATGTTTTTTTATGTTGAGATAGGGTCTTGCTAACTACTAAATTGCCTAAGCTCAAATTTGTGATTGTCCTGTCCCAGCTGCCCAGAAGGCTGAAATTACAGGCTAATGCCACCATGCCAGGTCAAAGGGTTTCTTGAAGTTCCAGATAATGTTTCAGAGTATATCTTATAATAGGTAACCAATAGGGACTCTCCATTTATAAAAAACCATCCAAGGTCTGTACACCTTTCCCAATGGCTCTGCACTACTGCTCTGCTTGTAAAGAAAAGAGAACCCCTTATTCACGTGACTGCCAGCCTTTATAAAGGCTCATTCTCTACTTCGTAAGCCATGGCTAGCACAGTTTTAAACAAACGGCATTTTCAAGGGTGAAAGAAATTTTATCACTGGCATGGTGATAAACGCCAACACCAAACTACACTTAAACTATAGTTAAGAAATGCAAGTTACTGGGCACCCATGAACAGTAGCAAATTTTATTATTTGGGTTGACAAATGAACAGATAAATCTAATCAAACATCTTTTCCTTACACTGTGGCCTAAAGAAGAAGGGGGGCAGCAGTTCCTACAATCTACTTTAAGATTTGTCTAATATTCTACCTTCCTCCCTCTGCCCCCTTCATTATTTTTTATTGCACACTCCTATCAAATGCAGAAAATTGAAAATTGTGACTGGGGAGTTTCTGTACAAAAGAAAAATCAGACCTGATTACTTTCTGACAAAATTCCTACCTTCAAATATTTGATTTTTTTAGTTACTAGGCAAAAGTAAGTAGCCCCAGCATGCTTCCCATTGTTGGTACATGCTAAGTGCACTCAGGTCTCTGCACTTACTTCTGTTACTGTATCTGCACCAGGTTTGTGTGACAAACTGCTCAAGTAGAAATATACAATATTATATATATATTTTTTTTTCTTCACAAGAAAATAGCACAGTGATGACTGCAAACCGCTGCTAAACAAATCAACAGCTGCTAAGCAACGGAGACAAACACAAAGTGAATGTTACACCCTCAGCTCTAGCAGAATGTCACCTTACAAAATCCAGGCGCCTGCCCCTGACCTCTCTGTACCCCTATCTGCTCCCAGCTCCTCCCCTCCAGCCTCTATGCATCGAATCTGCTCTTTTGAACACTGCCAAGGTTGTCTTCTCCAAAATTATTTAGACCCTTCTATCCCTGGTCTTCAGGAAACGAGAAGAGTAAAGTCGAAGGGAGAAAAGGAAACAGGATTTGCCAATTTTTAATGTCTTAAAAGAGTCTGCCTGGACATCAGATGATTCAGACACTGAATACAAACTACTCAGGTGCCATATTTTAGCGAAGTCCTTCAGACTGGATCAGGTGCCCTAGATTCCGAGTCAGGGTGGGGAAGGGGGTGAGTCAGTCCTCCCACTTGCTCTGGCCAGCCACGAAACTTGTCAGTGACCCTTCACTCGTCTGGCCTACATCATCCTGTGACATTATTTCGCTCTCTTCTTTGCTCAGCATAGACTTAGTTTCTTCTTTCTGACTTAGTTTCTAATCTAAACGAAATCTAAACTCAAATGGGAATATTCTGCAACCAGCTGGTTCTCTTGTGTACCTTTTCTGCTCTTTTTCCTTGGGATTTATGATGGTTAATTTAAGGCGCTGACCTGAACACGGCATGGGTGCCCAGATACTTGGTTAAACACAATTCTGGGTGTGCATGGGAGGATGTTTCTGGATGGGAGCAATACTGGCGGTGGTAAAGCAGAGTTCCCTCCGCAATGTAGGTGGGTCTCATCTAAATCTGCTGAAGGCCTGAAGGGCACAAAGGCTGAGGAAGGGGAATTCAATCTGTCTGCTCTCCAGTCTTGGAGACAATGGGGCGTGCACTTGCGCCGGAACCTACAGACTGGCTCTCCCGCTTCTCGGACTTTTGTTCTTGGACTGGAACCATATTATTACCTCTGACGGGACTCCAGCTTATTGGCTGCAGACTTTGGGATTTCTCAGTTTCTGTAATCATGTGAGCCAACTTTTTACAATAAATCTCTCTATGCACACATCCCATGAGCTGTTTCTCTGGAGCACCATGCCTACTACAGGACTCTAGAACAAAGTTAACTTTTAGAATTTCCTAGATCCTTGGGGGCCTGTACTTCTGAGTCCCTTTTCTCTCAAATGTATCGAAATTTATTTTGTTAAAATGTAAGCCAGCTGTATTCTTTAATTCTTTCTCTGGCCAGTATGAACCTCCTAGAAAAAAAGGTCACTTTCTCAGATCCTTCTTTCTTCTGTATCACTAACCAGTTCTTCTTTGCTGATCAGAAGGAAGGTGAGAAATAAATTAAGAACAGCAACTGTCTTTGCCATTCCCTGCTTGGAGAAATGCAATCATTATTAAGGGAAGGTCAAAAATTAAGTATTTTGTCTTTTTGTTTTTCTTTCAAGGTACTAGAGATTAGAGCCAGCTGAGGATTGAGCTACATCCCATGCTGTTTATTATCTTATTAATTTTTTAAAATTCTGAGATGGGGGTCTAAATTATCCAGGCTAGCCTCACACATCCGGTCCTCCTGCCTAAGTAGCTGGGATTACACGCGTGGACCACCAGGAGAGGCTAACTCTCTGTCTTTAGCTGAATATATATTCAGTGGCCACCTTACACTGTTCTTATTCTTGCCTTATCTTACGCATTTCAGATTTATCATTTTTATTAGGAAAGCATCCTGTATCCTCTATTTGGTCAGGATGTGTACACTTACGTAACTGTAGCACTTCTGTATGTGTGTTTTAGTTTTAATAAACAGAATTTTTAGATTTCTGACTGACTTTCGCCTTTTTACAGGAGCTAAGTCATCATGCTGTTTCTGAATCTGTTTCTTCTGCTCAAGTGTGATAGGTAGACTACTGGTCCCCCAAATTAGTCCACATTCCAATTTTCCAGAGCCTGTGAATTATGTCATGTCAAAAGATATTTTGCATATGCTGCTGAATTAAGTGTCTTGAGATGGGAGGAACCAGATTTGACAGACACTATAAGAAATACCTTTTCTCTAGGGCCAGATTTTTTTTTTAATAGAGAGAAATCAGAAGGTTGAGTTCTTTCACACTGCTTGAAGCATTATTGATTTCAGCAAAAGACAGTGAAAACATGCCAAAAGTCCATCAACAGGCGAAATGCTAAATTAACCATCATGTATTAATTCAGTGGAATGTTATTCAACAGTAAAAAAGAATGAAGTAGTTTATATCTAGTGGCACGGAAAAACATAGTATAATATTAATAAAAATGTAATCCAAAGAATATAATGTTATAATACATAGGAAAAAAGGAATTTGGAAAAATGAAAAATCACAAAATCTGTTTTTATAATTATATAATAAAGGCACAGAATATAGGAACCAGAATCTCTGATATTCTGGAAATTTCCACGAAGAAAGTGAGGGTATACACGAATTTCTTAATAAATGGTCTAAAGCAAATACTTGATGATATTAAAATTTGTTAATGATTTATTCATACTCTATTTCTGTGCAGTTTAAAATGTTTTATGATACAATAATATTTTAAAAGGTTAGTAGGTTTGAAATCCTACATGAGTACATATATAAGTCCAAAAAAATTATATACACACTCGCATATATATGTATTCATATGGAAAAATAATTCTTAGCAGAATCTATTTAAAATTTTTTCTCATTCAGTGAGGCTGATGGAAACTTTTAAGTAAATGTTAACATGAGGTGGGTACTTTATTATTTTCTTCTGGAAAAATTAGAGGAAATCAAGAAACACTGGATTTAATACAGACATTATGACAAAAGCAATTTAGTAACTGATTACTTGCTTTTGGGAGAAAATAAAAAATGACAGTACACAAAGCTCAGACCACAAATCAATCAAAAACTGAAAAACAAGAGATGGACAAACAAGGCTCCTATCAGGTATCTGAGACTCTCTGAAGGAAAATGCTAAACTTTTTATCGACTATTAAAAAAAATCTAGGTAAGAAAAAAAAGCACACCTTACACTACTACTAGCTATTATTAGAATAAATAATTTCATCACTAGATTTCATTCCTCCTGCTCCTCCATTGTTCTTCACTGCTGTTGTTGTGACAGGGTCTCACTCTGTTGCCCAGGCTGGTCTCGAACCCCTGCATCTCAGAGATTCTCCAGCTGCAACTTCCCAAGTGGCTGGGACCACAGATGCGTACCATTGCACCTGGCTCGCCCTTTCTAAAAATTACATTTTAATAGTCGCCCTTTTACGTTTGACTACCAAATACATTTGCCACCCGAACCACAATGCTCCCGAGAAAGTACTGTTCAGTGCTGGGTTTTTCATCGGCTCTGCTGACCGCTGGCTACAAGGTGTGAGCAACGCCTTTCTGGAGATGCCAGCATTTTACCAAAGAGACCTGGCAGCCTACCTGGGTTGGTGTAGAGCTGGCTCTCCACAGTCTTGCCGATGCACTGCAGCTTGATGGCTTGCAGGGAATCGTCCACATGCATGATGGTCGGCAGGCTGCCCAGAGTGTCCTGTACCAAGTTGGCTACTTCCCGGACGTCGAAGAGCTTCAACAGTTCAGAGTACACAGCCGGGAAGGAGCTCAGAAACACAGCCTGAAACGGGAGGAGAACCGAACCCAACTCCCAGTCGCGCCGCGAGAAACAGGCAGTGAAACATCAGGGAGTTGAAGGACTCTAAGAAGTACCTTTCAGGGTAAGGAAATGAATACAAATGCTGCTGTTACCTAAGTAAAAAGGGCAAAAATTTCAAAACACAAAGTGTGCGGCAGAAAAGAAAGTTTTAAGAAATGTGCAAAGGAGCAACATCATGAAAACTGGAAATAATGGAAAAATCACTGACATTAACAAAATGATTGGTGAAAACCCCCAAAGAATCATCAAAATGCAGCATGACTGAATAGAAAGAACACCCAACCAAGACCTGGATCGTGGTCACTCAGATTTCATTCCTTTTGGAGGAATTTTTGTGAACCGCTCACTTAAATCTCATTCATCTTTAAGAAACCAAACACATTAACCTAAAGCACTCAATTTATGACTAAAAGGAAACCACAGGACAGGGCAACTGAAGACTTTGGTTATATGTGGTACGAGCTTTGCTTTCAATCAATTTTAGTCCTCTAGGCTTTTGTTTTACCACTTATAAAATAAAAGCATGACTGGAACAACTCCTTATATTGCTTCAAGACTTGTTTTAAACCAAGAAATGTGTGTAAAGACTCAAAAAACTGTTACATGAATAAAGAAACCTGTTAATCTTTTTTTCCTCTCTTTTTTATTAGTTTTTTTTAGTGCATACAGGGCCTGCTGCTGAGCTACAGGGCCTTTTGCTTGACCTACATTCCCAGCTCATAATCATTTTTTATGGAGAATAAGTAGGCATGAAACCAAATTGCCAGGGGCATGCCTTAAAAATTGGGATAACAGTGTACCTCGAAACAAAAAGTCAGCCTTTAAAAATTCCATGGTGGGGGGCAAAGGAAGGAGGCATCACTGGCCTCACGCCTAGCCAGGGAAGGGAGGGGCGCATGTTTCCAAGACGCTGAAGCTGGAGCGCTTGCTTGCTTACTAGTGCGGCCTGACACCATTAGAAAGTAGGCTGAGTCTACATGTGCTGATGATTCAACATGGAACCAAATTTAAATTCAAGGATTTTAGTATTATCTAGACAGGTACAGCCAAAACATCCAGAAGATCTAAGGTCTGTTCTTGACGTGAGAGCTACAAGATGCTTAAGGTGCTTCTTGTCAACAGTTATGCTCTTTGACGCTTCAAAATTATAGATACACTTGAATGTACTTAAAATTAATAACTCGGGACTACCCGTTAGAGACTACGTATATAACCTTCATTGTACTCCGCAAAGAGCTGAGTCACAGAAATAAAGTAAAATAAAATAAAACAAAATGTAGTTTTTTTACTGAGACAGCAAACATGTTGATTTTCCTCAGGCATCCCTTAATTTATCTCTTAGTTTTTTTACCTATATCTCTTTACTTCAAAAAAGTATCTGAGGCTGGGGATTTAGCTTGGTGGTTAGAGCGCTTGCCTAGCAAGTCCAAGGCCCTGAGTTCGATCCCTGGGACCAAAAAACAATATCTGAATGTGCCTCCAGTATAAGATACATACACAGTAAGACCAAAAGGATAAAGAAACAGGGACATTTATGACAAGGGCAGAAAAATATTTGTAACTAGGGTAGGTTAAAGGTTTTTTTTTTTTTTACTGTAAATAAAAATAACACACAATTTAGTTTTGACCTGTTAATCAAAATAAACACGGAAAAATAATCAATAGGAATTTACAGCAATAAAGGCCTTGGCCCTTTATTCCTCTGCCATTTGTCTTATTTCCCAGGGTACCCTGGACAATGGTCTGTTCATGGACTGGATGCTAAAAACCATTGCTACACCAGCTGAGTTTGTCCTCAGTCCTTCCCAGGACAGGGCTACCCAAGACAGTGTCACTGCCAAGCGAGGCTCAGGCCAAGAGGACTAAATGAACGTCCCTCTTGGGACCAGGACGGACAGATCCATGAGGTAGCTATCCACTGAGCCAACCTGAAGGACTGCTGTGACGGTTCCTCTGCCTCAAAGGAGGTAGCCCAATAGAGCAAAAAATGTGGCTTTCTGCCCGTAACGTAGCCTAACAGGAAAACTTGGGGTAGTGGGCATTATCATGAAGGTTACTAATCGGTTGACCTAAAACATGAAGATGTACAGGTAGGTCTAAACTGCTCATAAATCTTCACAATAGAGTTTTCAATGGCTGGCAGCAGAAGTCAGAGATTCAAAGCCTGAGAAGGATTCAGTATACCATTGCTGGCTTTGGAGATGGAGGGGCCCCATGGCAAGGAATGAATGCAGCTTCCAGAAGCTAAGAGCACCTCCCTTCAACCTGGCCCCAGCTGACAGCCATCAAGGAAATGGGAATTTCAGTCTTACTAACAAACAGGTTTTTGCCAATAGCCCAAAAAATCTTGAAAGCATACTCTTCTCCAGAGCCTCTAAATGAGACATCAAAGCCAATGCCCTGATTTTAGCTTTGGGAAACCTTCAGCAAAGAACTCAATGAAGCCTGCCCAGATTTCAGACCTATAGAACTGTGACCTAAAGGATGTTCACTCTGAACAGTGCACTGTTCAGAGTCACTGAGTTACGGTCATTTGTTATGCAGCAATATAGAGATCTAATACACTAGATCAATCAGATTAGTGTCACCCTGCTTTGCTGAAGAGAGATGTGAGGTCAAAAGGGAACCTGGTATGTCAATTCCCTTCCTCCCAAAACATGAAGGGGCTATGCTCTCCTTGTTTAACTTAAAACAACTAGCCACTCTATCATTTTATATGAACTCTCCTAGCAACTAAAACTACCATATCAAAATTTTATAAGTAAAGATACTTCACAAAATAATAAAGAATAAGTTTAGTAGAATTTACAAAGATCTTCATAAACTACATACATATTTTTATATACTACCTGGATTCAAAGGGCAAAAAGAATCAAATACGATTCTTTGAAGATGCTAAGGTTCGTCTTAAGCTTGACTATGGTTTAGAACCAAGAGCAGTAGAAATCAGTATGTGGAGAAACAAAATCAAAAGTGCGCTATGCTGCAGTACCATGAAGGCCTGAGTCTCCTTAGGCTAGGGCACAACAAGTAAGGTTAAAAACAAAATTCTGTAGCTTTAAAGGGGGAAAAAAAAAATCTCTTGAATTTCCAGGAAGTGAGAAATCATGACTTAGGATTACTCTTTGGAGTGAGAAGATACTTTTCAGGTATAAATTCAGCAAATGTTGTCCCAGGAACCAGTAAAGATTAAAAAGAGAAATCTCAGGATGAAAACCCAAATTATGAATCACTTTTGTATAAGTAGTAAACTTTTGAGGACTCTAAAGGAATGCATGTTAGCCTGCTGGGTGATTCTTCTCAAATATCAACTGCTTCAAGCAGAGCTTGGCTAGCGGGCAATTTGATACTGAGGTCTCTGGCACTTTCCTAAAATGCAGTGACTACTGCTGATGACAAGGCCAAATGCACATTTAAAAGAGCCTGTGTTGAATCCTTGCCCAGATGCAAAATGAGTCCACATCTGCAAAGAAGAGCATAACAAGACTAGCCTGATCTCTCCGGTCTCTCAATTTTGAGGTCCTAGCTCTCAAGGATTGTAAGTCTCAAGTCTCCAAGGGACGGTGAGAGGCCACGTCTCCCCTTGACAAGTTTTAACCAAGTCCCTAGAATTAGAAGCTTACAAGAATTAAGAAATCCAGAGGAAGATATTCAGAATTATCTCTCAGAACACATATATGGTATTTGGAAAGTGGATGGCTCCTGTTATTTGAAAACAAAACAACAGTTGAGCTCTCCTGGTAATAGCATTTGGCAGCATCAGCTCAGCACTGGTCTTACAAGATCAGTCCCAGGACGATTATGGTCAAGTTAAATAAAACAAAACAACATGCAGTTTAGTGGAGTCCAATCTCATTCTCAGAGGTGACAGATTAAATTGCAGTGCGAGGCTTGGGCGAAAGAACCGCTGCAGACTGGCTCCAGTGGAACTTCTTCCCCAAGGCTGATGGGGACCGTTTCGGGTCATCAGAGTGCATTCTGGTACCTGGACACGAGGCTGATGGGAACCAGCAGCCTCCTGACACGAGACAAGAGTCTGTGGAAAGGCAACCAACCCACTTCTGTTCAGCAATACTCAGAGCTGGGGGATTTTAAAAAGTCTATTCCCAATCATGGTTAAGCCACAAATGTAAACTAGAGCTATGGATTTCCGCTGGAGAAAGCACTTACTTCTGCTGTGTAAAAATTAACTACATTCCTATTTTTCTTCTATTCAGCAGAGATGGAGAAACATTACCTGTGACTGAGATAATGCTCCAGACCCTTTGCTCTCTTGTGAAAGAAAGAAACGAACAGACATAAGGAGCTCCTGGATGCAGCAGCGAAATTCCTCTTCATTTTGCCCACCAGTTGCAAGAGAAAACAGCCTTCGGGATTGAACTATATACTTAAAAATGTATTCCTGTGCCTTAAAACAAAAAAGTTACAAAGTTAGCTTCAAAGGAGGCCAAGGGTATTTATGTAACAGTGACACTGCACAAAAACTATGATACACCATTAGACTTGTAAATTATTGATTTAAACACTAGAGTCCTGACAGATTTTTGAATGGTATTTACTTATGGGGAGGAGAGTCATTTTTCTCTGATGCCTTATGAAAAATGTATAAAATATTTAAAAATTCTTTATAATTGTGAAGAGTCATAACACTGAATATTTTTGATCCTTAGATGGCTTTCCCAATTCAGTCAATAAAGAGGTAACTTTTTCAGAAAGTGATTTTGCTCTGCTAGGCAGTCTCTACACAGCATTTTACCTTTGAGCAGAGTAAATGTATATATTATCTATTTTTTATTTATGGACACCACAGAGGATGGTACTCAATGGGAATCAGAAGACTATCCGGACTGGGACTGGATAACTCCTTTAAGAATTTGTATTCTTCTTCAACACATCTGCAAGTCAGGCATTACCATCTCTACATGCATCTTGGCACATGGGGCCCAGAGACATGGGCAGTGTTGAACCACGAGACCCCAGAAAACCTCAGGTGCCCTCTTTGGGATCCCTGCTAAGCTACAATATACTTTCTTAAAATTTAAGATAAACGGTTCTCAAAGGTAGGTAAATAGAAGCAAGAACTAAGAACTTCTAAGCTTAACTGCCCTTCTGCTGTCTCCTCTCATAGACACTTTCTCTTGCCAATCCTAGACATCGAAAGTGTCCTGGTGCACAGAGGAACAGGGACTCAATCCTGAGCAAGGTCCAACAAAGCTGACAAAATTCCTTTTGAATTTCATCAGCTCTGGAGCAACCACAAACTGATTAGGATCCCTGAATTGGAGCGTCAGTAATATATCATCACCAATTAGTGTCTGGGTAGAAGAAACCAATTAGTTGAAGCAGCACCATGCAACAGCTTTGTTAGACAATGTTATCTGTTTCTAGCAGCATGTTATTACCTTCAGCACCTCCTGGATATGCTCCTGCCGCTCTGCTTCCGTGATCCTGTCCACATACCACTTGAGCACTTTGATGAGATCTCTAAAATACAGGAAGAATGTGCAGAATGAAGAATTGGCCTAGTCCTCAATTAAATGCCACCAAATCCAATGCAGATATGAGGAAGCTTCTTTCCCCATAAATTCTCCTATTTTCCAGTCAATTTGTTATATAATCATTTTACTAAGCCTGCAGATCAACACTGTCACCTTCTTTAAAGCTTAAGAGAGAAGTAACACTGCCTCCCACCAAGATTACCCTCTATTTGAACATACTCCATCGACCCTGCTGTTTCTGGCAAAACGAGCGCTCTCAAACACAAACACTGGAGAAAAGGACTCTGACCAATCAAGTACCTGCAAGAAGGACTGTCCCGGTGAACCTTAGACAACTGCTAATTAGAATGCCTTCCCCACTGACCATGTACACAGCTGGACAGGTTAGCTGTCAGCAGCAGGCACGAGGGGGCCGGCGGAGCTGGGGTGGGCAACACCTCCTCACTCTAGGCCACAGCCCCCCGGACTTATCAAGCAAATTCTCTGACCCATCAGACTAAGGTTTTTGCCCAAAGCATACCTCTGAAGGAACATTTCTATGAGAGCAAAGTTGTTTACTGGTTTTGAGAAACAAAAATTTGAAAATAACCTGTAACTCTTTAAGATTATATTCTTGCCACTCTGAATTTTGATCAGTGTTTAGTGTCTAGAAAAAAGCTCACACAGTACATTTTTTTCCTTTCTCTCTTTTTATGGTGAAAAACAAAAGATGCACTGAGTCCGGCAGAGGGAGGATCCCAATTTTGTGGGGACATCGAAAACAGCAGCAGCAGCAGCCAGTGAAATGTGCCTTCCTCTCTTCATCTGGTCTCATTGGGTTTTTAAGGTCACCACATGATCACATCAAGGTCACCGAGCTACCGCACAGCCTACTGGATCTAGTGCTTGCTGGCCCTGACCTCCACAGTAAACATAAGTGTGTCATACTCTGTCTTCCTCAAGGGCAGATTTAGTAGTCTGGAGGAAACAACAGCACAGTGATCAAGCTTGTTGCCCTGGGCCATGCTTCAGGAAGTATCTGGGCTGCCTCCAGAGCCAGTCTTGGCCCCTGAAAGGTGGGTGAAACGTGGATCTGCTTTTCCTTGTGGTTGTGGACACCTCTCAGCCCTGCCTTCTTGGACTTCAAAGCCTTTGCTTTGGCTTTGGCTTCTTCACCTCCAGTGCCATCTTAGCGAAAAGGTCACACAGCAATTTTTGTCTTGGTCAGGAAGGAATACTTGGATGTGCCAGGAGGTAGATGCTGCTGGGAATGGTATTTTTACGGTAATACACCAGGAGTTTTGAATCACCCTCAGCTTGAGAAGATTCCATAGGCTTTATACATGTCTTGCTAGGGTGGATTATCCTGTTTTTCTGGCCAACCTGAAACAGGAGAAGTAACACTCATGCTATTCACCTTCCAGTGACAGTCTCAGTTGGAAGCAGTGATATCCTCACACTAGGCTCCAAATTGTTAGATTCAGCAGGACAACACTTCAAAAGTATTCCCGCTGTGACACTTCGCCTTCAGCAAAACTCATGCTGACAGAGGGTCAAGTCTTACAAAAATATCTTCATTCACTTAAATTTTGGAGACATATATCTTAACATGCCATGGTCAGAGGTACTCAGCTGGTCAAATGTCTGATCACTACCATCCTTTATATGTCACACACACGGTGAGGGGGAAGGGGAAAAATCTGCTTTCAAAATCTTTGCGTTCACCTCTGAGAACAGATGATTGTGCACATATACGCCCGAGTGCTGCTTAAGGTATAAAGTAGAAATGTGGGCAGAATAGCAAGGACGGCATCGGAATAAGGAGACAGGACATCGGGTACATTGCGGGACTGGACTTAAGCAGAGCAAAAGACTGCAAGGATGTTATTCACAGAACTAAAAGACAGAAGCTGTCTTCTTCTGGCAAACACCAACGAGGCTGCCTGACCACAGGCACGAGCTGAAGCTCCGTTATTCATTCACTCCCAGCCTGACTTGCACAATGTGAGCTGGGAGAAAGGAGGAGCAGTTAACACGTCAGTTACTATCAGAGGAGAAGGTCCTGTGACTGACTTGCTTGAGGCTGGGGATCAAGTCTTCACATCCACAGCACAACATGTATCAGTCTGGCACTCAGTAAATGTTAACAACTGAATGACTGAACGACTCTGAATAAGTAGGAAAGCAAAGGCTGTTTTCCACTCCTGTTTCTTTCTTCGAGCCATGCACAGTGATCAAGGAGTACAGGGATGAGTCCTGGCCCTCCTCACCAAAAAAACGAAATATCCACTCATCTCAGGCCAAAGAAGATCAAGGGAAAAAGAGACAGAAAAAACTTTATATTTCAGGTCTCAAGAATAGAATACAGAAGTTCTTTACTCCTGCTTTTAATCAAATTAAGTTGCAGCCATTAAACAAAGGAGCATGAAGAAGGAAGATACTGTCTTGAGAGGCACTTCTGTTTCTGAGCTTCATTTTCCTCCTACACTCCCTTTCCCATTTTCCTATAGAGCTGCTTTTGCTCAGACAAGCCAGGCGCAAGCTGCTTCTACACCAACTACAAGCTAAAGGGCCTTACCTGTACGCAAGTGCCCCAGCAAAATGACTCTCAATGTAAGTGTCCATGACAGGTTTAAAATGATGAAATTTGCTATCTTGCAGCAAATTTATTATGTGGACCTAAAAAGAAAATGGAGTTTATAAAACCACATACAAATCAAGATTTTTTTTAAGAAATAAACTCTTGTATTATCAAGTGCATATTTCTAAAACAATCCCATAAAAATTAAAATTGAGACAAAATTGTTATAACTAGGTGAACTGGAACTTACCAAAGAATCAAAAACTTTAGACCCATATTTTTGGGAATTTTCATCCAAAATTCCAAATAAAGTATCCAGTGTATCTTGCAGAAACTGTTTAATAGAGAAGTAGTAGATGAATAAATAAAATATTATTTATCTTTCCCTCCCAAGTGTTCTTTATTCTGAGTTTCCAAGAGGGATAATGAAGTGGTATATATACCTTTACTATCTCTGAGCCATCGATTTCTTTTAATTTAGAAAGACAGCCTGTGATCTTGTCTGGATGGGTTCTCCATTTCAAAAGATCAAGCATATCACCTTTTCAAACAGAAAAGGGAGATTAATTGCTGTTACAGACAATAGTCCCGGATGTGTGAGTGTTCTACTGCTAAAAGCTGAAGTGTTCAATACATTGCTCCCTTCTCCCAGCCATTCACTGTTTAAAGCACAGGTCAGCTATTTAGCTTTTAAGTAGGCAGCCTGTAACAAACAGGACCCAAGATCAGAGTTAGCTGCTTACCAAAAAACAGCACATACACCAAGTTAAGAGCTAACTCAAACTACACAGCTACTTCAATTTAGAAACGTAAAATCAAACACAAGAAAAAGGTTCAAGAGTTAAGAACCCTAACACTCAGGAAAGAAACCTTTTAGACAGACTACCTTAAATTAGTTAACAACTCCTCCCTACCTCAGGCTTTCAGGAATTTACAAATGCAAAATACTGTAACTGGTTTTCTTTAAAATGCGACATTTCAAACCCTAAAGCCCAACTGGTTATTCTATACCCAAGGAGCCACTGTGACAGGGGATCTCCGGACAACTGAACAAGTGAATTGGACCTGAGAGTGCTGGTTCTGGACTTCACAGTCCAGCTTCCTTTCTGGAGTCTGGGCAAGCAAATGCCCAGCTTTTTTCTTGGATTTCTTTTCTTTCTGAAACTGACAAGTGGCCCTGAGCCCCAAGAACCTCTCCACCTGGGGGCCACACTCTTCCTTCATCTTTCTAGGGCAGATTTTGAAAGCCTTGGGGAGATGGTGTCTAAGCTTCACTATGCTCCGAAGGGAGTTGGGCCACAGTCTCTGGTGAGGGCTGGATGCTGGTGAAGGCTGGAAGAGCTAACGAGGTGTACTGGGGATACACAGGAAACTGACAGGGCTGGCCTGGGGCTCAGTGGACGGGAGGGATTTTCCAGACTGAACTGTGAGACATTCACTTCAAAGAGCTTGTCTCAGAGGAAACCCAGACAGGTCTTGCCGTGGGACTGAAAGATCAACGAGGAAACAGAAAACTCCCGAAACTCCACAAAATCAAGGGGGTAGTTAAGCTAAGGAGGAAAAGAGAGTGAACAGAAATGAGAAGTATTAAGAATCTCAAAAGGAAGAGAAGTAATCTGCACAAAAGCTACATTCAAGAGAAAAACTTCATGAAGGTCTTAAGAGTAAGAAATTTAAGTTAAGCATTCCTAATCTGAAAATTCAAATGTTCCATAATCTTAGACTCTTGGAGCACTAATGTGACGTTGCAAGTGGAAAATTCATGACCTTATGTGGCAAAATGCACTCAAACAGTAGGCACAATAAAAATATATTTAAAAATTATCTTCAGGTGATGCATACAAGGTGCACAGTGAAACATAAATGGATTTTAGCTGAAACTTGGGTCCCATCCAAAAGGTATCTTGTGTAATAAGTAAATGTTCCAAAATCCTAAAAACCCCAACACCTGAAACACTTCTGGTTCCAAACATTTCAGGTAAGAGACACTCAGCTTTACAAAATAGGACTGTTTATCTACAGCAGAGATAAGAGAAGGATTAAGAATGGGAACGTGAAGAAAATTTTAAAATACTGATTTTGAAAGAACTCTGTTTTCATAACAACAACAACAACAACAAAAACCCAAAACAAAAACCCAAACAAAACCCTGAAAATATTTAATACTGACATCTAATTCAGATGTTCCAGGGGTATGACTGAAAAACCTGTTAAAACTGATCAGTTACATTTGGAGTACCAGGTTTTTCCACAGAATGAGACCACGATGACAGAGGCAGAGCTCTATTATTCTCCTAGTCTGTTTGTTTCTTCCTTTCCCTCCTCCTTCCTTCCTCCCGCACTCCACTTCAGCACGCGCTTCTCCCTGGCATCTTCTCTCTGAAACCCCCATGACGCTCCCCTGCCATGCCCTCCTCACTTTCCCTCCAGTCCCATCCCAGCGTGCACTCCTAGCCCTGGCTCTCTCTCCCCTCCCTTCAGAGGGAGGTAGCTGCAGGGACACCAGGCTCTGCCCAATGGGAGGAGCCTGGGGAGCAAGGAGATGGCACTGCTGGCTCATCAGAGGCAACAGCAGGGAGCCAGGAATAGGAACCTCATGAGCAGAGCTGGTGCAGATGATCCCATCAGGATGACCGCTCATGTTTCTTTCAAGAAGGCTAAAGAATCTCAGGACTGCCTATAAGGGAGCAAATGAAGAGCAGAACAGTTATGTCTGTCTAGACGTTATTAATCATGTGCAAAGTACTCGGCATTAAGGTAGAATTGGCATCTCTAGCTCTGTTTCAGTCAACCAAAAACATGTTAGCTGCAAATTCAAAGCTATGAGCTACCACTGAAAATATGAATTTTTCAAATTCTGTACAAGAAGCATTTATTAAGTACATAGTATGTCCCTGACCTACTGAAGGTTATAAAGTAAGTGGATGACATAGTGCCAACTGTTCCGAATGTTACTCTCTACTTGATCTGACAGTCACAGACGGCCAACACAGTGCTCTGCTCTGGGCACATGATCTGCTAAAAGGCCAGGTAACGGAAAGCAAATGCTGACAGACACTTGAGGAAGCTCAGAATGCAAATCTGCCCGGACACTGCTACTAGAGACCACGACAGTTGGTAGATGTTCAATCGTAGTGGAGATGAGATGTGTGTATTTTCCAATTCAAGTAAGATGAACACACACCAATTTAATTTCAATTTGAAACTGGATTACTTCTACACAGAGATGTGTGTCTAGCATGGAAATTCAAAAAAAAAAAAATCAACTGACTTCTTTCGACTTTCTCATCTCTTGAAACACGCTACTCATTTCCTGGCTCATTTTGAGCTGTTTCATGTTGACAAGGTTAATCAAAGTCAAAATGATAATGAAACATGTATCAGCCTCCAAAAATGAGCCAGACATTGCTTGGAATTCTGATCGTGCCTTCCACATAGTGAGATATTTAATATAATGATTTTGTGAATAGTTTATTTTCCGTACTTACACAAAAATATTCCCTGCTTTTACAAGGTAGAAACTTCTAAATTCAGGATTTCAGCCTCCCTGTCTTATGTGCATAATTCTGTTTAACATCCTAAACTTAGAACTAGAACAAATTCAGGGTGTTAGACTGAATACTACAATAGCAGTGAATCTTTTGTTAGGTTTACCTGTGTGGTGGGCAGAACAATGGCCCACAAAGATGTCCCCATCCTAATTCTAAGAAGCTATGAATATGAGTGTACTTATCTTACATGGCAAAGGAGATTTTACAGATGTGATTAAACATCTTACATTAGGGAGATTCCATTAGATTTTTCAAGCCAAATATAATCAATCGGTCCTCAAAAGACAGAACAGAATTAGAGTTAGAGAGATTTGAAGTTCCTGGGCTTTTGAAGATGGACGAAGGATCCATGAGCCAAGAAAAGTAGGCAGCCCTTAGAAGCTCGACAACATGAAAGGGTTCTTCCCTATAGCCTCCAGCAGAAATATAGGCTGCTAATACCTTGATTTAGATGAGTGAAACTGATTTAAGAGCTTTAACCTCCTGTGCTACAGATTAACACATTTATGTTCTTTGAAGCCAATAACTGTGTTGACTGTTACAGCAACAACAGCTAACTAATATGAGCCTGGAAGAGTCTACTGGTGGCATTCAGTTAAATGTGAATATAACCCCTATAACGGACACACAACTAACCCACATAAGATGAATGTAAATTCCATGTAAGATTCAGTAACAGATTGATTTTATTCTCTTCATAACCTCTCCAGGGGTAGACTGGCCCTATAATAAAGACCTGAGGTTTGGTAAATGCCTTATAATCACTGAGTTATGTCAATGGGGTTTTTATTTAAATAAAATAACTAACCACTGAATACTGATGAAGCCCAGGACAAGTTAACATAACTTGGTGTCCTATATAAATATATTAGTACTGCATGCTGCAAATGAGAGGAATTTTAAAAATGGTCACTATCCCAATGCTGTATTTTGCTTCTTTGATACTACGTTCTAAAAGAAGATATACCTCTCACTCTACCAATACTATTTTATGACACAAAAGAAAGAATTAATAAAACATATATATGTGCAGGCACAGGAGCTTCCTACGAAACACAATACTTGAGATGCAATGATTCTCAACATAACAAATCTAACCTATTAACATAACATTCCGGATGCTGGCCAAAAGCTTTATAATGGCAACCAGGAAAAACTCAAAATTGTTTAATTTACTTCTTTCATTACAGACGGTGTTTTCATAACAATTTGCCAAGGAGAAGAGCTTGCTTTATTAATCATAACTTGCTAAACAACCACTGACATAAAAAGTAATGCTACAGCAGAAAAGCAATATCCATCTAATTAAACAAAAAACAGGCTTTACACTAAAGCCTGCAATTAGCACTGTTTATGGAACTATAAAACAAGAGATTAACGTGGTGGGATTTTCTGCCTTTTTTTTCTTTTTTTTAAACCGAAGCTGGGTTTTAATGGTTTGAGGAATGGTGTACTTGGTTTTCAACACTGAAATAATCTCGACATCCTCCTTAAATTTCATGTATTCAACAGATCATTAGGTCACCACTGTGTCTATTTTATTGAATATCTTAAACAGGAGAGTTAGCAATTTTTCTAACGTAAAGTTCTTAAATATAACTTTAGTATTCGCTGATTGTGTTTACTAGAATTCACACATGCCCTTAGGTACAAGAGCTTTCAAGTAGAACAGTGTTATACGTTACCATTTTGTGTCAGTTTTGTGGAACAGAGAAAAGACGTTATCCAGAAAGACTCCTTTGTGGCCTTCATGGCTTGATTATTATTCCCAAGGAAAATGCCCTTGGAGAAGGGAAGTTTGAGGTAGCGCGTAGTATCCTGAAGGTTTGTGTTTTCTTCACACTGTTAAAAATATTAAACAAAAAAGGAAAAGAAAAGAGTCCTTATAAGAATTATTAAGCATAATTTCCATTTCTAGCATTTATGAAGTGGGAGACACTCCAAATAGCATTATAAAACAGAATTTGGTTTTTAAGTAAAATGCAACAAAAATGTATATGAAGAATTAAGCATGAACTTTGGATTCACACAGATGTGAATTTAAATCCTAGCTCTGTCACTTCTAATACGAGTGACTGTATCAAGTTACTCAATCACTTGGGGCTCTGGCTGTCTATCTCTAAAACCTCACTGTCTTGTCAGAAGAACCAGACTACGTAAAGCTTTAACATAGTCCCTGATACACTGGAAATGATGAAAAAACCATATTTGCAGTGACCACAGGAATTTTTTAAATGCTTAGAATTTTCCAATATCTTCTCTGAGGCATGTGTTAAACTGATCTCACTTAGAAAACTGGCAATTAAGGAAATGGTGTTTCAGGTAATCTAATAGTCCCACTGTGTGAGGGAAATCACTATTTCACAGAAAACATTAGTTAACAAATGTAAAAGGAATTATAGATTTAGAAAATAAAATTGAAAATCCCTACTGTAATTATTTCTTTAGTCAAGGATTGCCATTTACTGCTAGAATCAGCAGCAGAGTTGTTGATGAGGAATTGTATGTTCATATGACGCCACTGTGGCAACACACAGGTTACTTCCTACTGTCAAGAGGACAAATGCAACTGCATCTGGGGGATCTGGCTCTCATCACACTCATGCAGGCAATGGAAAGACACGTCTGCATCGCAGGAAGGACGAGGATAGAGGAACGCACCACCAAACCCTGCGGGGAAGTAATGAGATGAATCTAGAACGTCACACCTTCCACAGGATTAGTAGTCTCGTCAATTCAAGTCAGTGTCATCAGAAAAGGGATTGTTCCAGATTAATCATCACTTAAGAAATGGCCAGACTGATGCAACACGTAAGTCTTGGCTTTGGACAAGCCTGCTGATCTGTCCAAATATTTCTTAATTTTTAAACCCGCTAAGCTCTAGATAAGAAATTAGTAATTAGATAGTACTCAAAACATTAGCCAAAGTAATTAGGCAAAAGAAAGAAATAAAAGGGATATGTAAAAAAAAATGAAGAAGTCAAATTACATTTTTTATAGATGACATGATCCTCTACATAGAAGACCCAAAAAAATTCCACCAGAAGACTCCTAGAATAACCAAATTCAATGATATAGCAGAATAGAAACTCAACACATAAAAATCAACAGTGTTTCTGTACACCAATAATGAACTCACTGAGAAAGAAATTAGGAAAACAAAAGCACTCACGGTAGCATCAAGGAAAATTAAATACTTAAGAATTAACCTAACCAAGGAAGTAAAAGATCTACAGCGAAAACTACAGTACTCTGAAAAAGGAGATGAAAGAGGATATCAGAAAATGGAATGGTATCTCCTGTTCCTGGCTAGGCATAACCATTATAGTCAAAATGGCCATATTTCCCAAGTTGATACACAGATTTAATACAATCCCAATCAAAATACTAACAGTATTCCTCACAGAATTAGAGAAAACAATCCAAAAATTCATATGGAACCAGAAGAGACCCAGAACAGCAAAAACAATCATGAGTAACAAGAGAAAGCAAGAAGGATCACAATTCCAGATTTGAAGTTATATCACAAAGTTACAGTGACAAAAACAGCATGGTATTCACAAAAAAAAAAAAAGAAAGAAAGAAAGAAACAGATATGTGGATCAATGGAACAGAACAGAGGATGCAGAAGCAACCCCAAACACATATAGCTATTCGATTTTTGACAAAGGGGCATAAAACATACACTGGAAGAAAGCTGCTTTAATAAGTGGTGCTAGACAAATTGGATATCTACATGTAGAAGATTGAATCTAGACCCATATATCTCACCAAGTACTAAACTAAAATCAAAATGGATCAAAGTCCTAAATGTTAAAACAGAAATATTTAACCTGCTGGAAGATAAAAAAGGCACAACTCTTGAAGACACAGGCATAGGCAAGGACTTTCTGAATAGCATCCTAACAGCACAAGAAATAGTATAAAAATCAACATACGGGAATGTATCAAATTAAGCTTCTGTACAGCAAAGGAAACAACTAACAGAGTCAAGAGAAAAGCTACAAAATAGGAAAAAAATTGCCAGCTATTTCTCAGAGGACTAATGTCTAAAATTAAAAAAAAAAAAAAGGTAGACTCCTCTCAAAAGACCCAATCAAAAAATGGACAAGTGAAATGAATAGACACTTCTCAGAAGAAGTACAAATAGCCAATAAATACATGAAAAAAAGTTCAAAACTGCTGGTTATCAGAGAAATGCAAATTAAAACAGCACTGAGATTCTATCTTACTTCAGAAAAAATGGCTATTATCAAGAAATCATGTTACCAAGGCTGCAAGGGCAAAAAGAGCCCTTCTACATTTTTGGTGGCAACGTAAACTAGTACAGCCGCTAAGGAAATTAGTACGGCAATTCCTCAGGAAACTAAAACTAGAAATTCCATTCGACCCAGCTAGTCCCCTTCTAGGTATCTTCCTAAAAGAATTAAAGATATCGTATTACAGTGATACATGCATACCCATGTTTCCAGCACCATAATTCATAATAGCTAAATCTTAGAGTGGCCTATACTTCCAACAACAGACGACCAGATAAAGAAAAGGTAGTGTTCATACACAATGGAGTACTGTTCAGCCATAAACTCTAGTCATTTGTAGGAAAGTGGATGCATCTTGAGACCATAATACTAAGTGAAGTAAGTCAGACACACAAACCTAAATATTACATGGTTTTTCTTATATGAGACTCTCAATATATAAATACTGTAAAGTACAAAACAAAAGATGGACAATAGGAAAATATTTTTCAAAAGTTATTGTAATCCACCATGGACAGGGTATCAAAAAGTGTAGCTTCATTTAGTATAATTGTCTTATGTATTTTATATTTTTTTTGCCTGTTAGTCTGGCTATTAATCTGTATGTATGATAATTAACTTTATAACGACTTGTAAGATAAATAAATGAATCTGATGCTGGCAAAAGGAGTGGGGGTGGAGAAGAAAAGGAAAAAAAAGAATTGAGATGTGTTATGTACATGCACCAATTCCCCACAATGACTGAAAATCATTATGTACTATCAACATGTATTAATAGATACAAAAAATTAAAGGAAATAGTTAGAGCTTGTAAGTGGCCTGTATGTCCATCAACAGATGCTTGGATAAAGATAATGTCGTATTTATACACAATTCAGTACTACTCAGCCATAAAGAACGATAAACATGAGACATGTGTAGGAAAATGGATACATCTTGAGACCATAATGTTAAGTAAAATAAATCAGACACACAAGCTTTAATAATGCACAATTTCTCTTGTATGAGAAACCCAAAATATAAATAAAGAGTAATATAAAAAACAGATAATAGGAAGTAGGGAGATAGATCTTTTTCAAATGGGAAGGGAAACAAGAGATAGAAGCAGGGAGTGTGGGGAGGGGAAGGCGATGAAAAAATACTTGAGATGTGCTATGTACATGTACCAACTCCTCACAAGGAATGTAAACATTATGTAGTGCAAATATGTACTAATAAAAAATTGTGCTCGCTGGGGATTTAGCTCAGTGGTTAAAGTGCTTGCCTTGAAAGCACAAGGGGATGAGTTCAATCCCCAGCACCAAAAAAAAAAAAAAAAAAAAAAAAAAAAAAAAAAAAAAAAAAAAAAAAAAAAAAAAAAAAAAAAAAAAAAAAAAAAAAAAAAAAAAAAAAAAAAAAAAAAAAAAAAAAAAAAAAAAAAAAAAAAAAAAAGTTAACACAATAAAAAATTGTGCTCACTTCGGCAGCACATATACTAAAACGTACTAATAAAAATAAAAACTGAAAACAAAAATGAATGTAACTTATAAAAAAAGAATTTAGTAATTAGAAAAACCACTGACTGTAAAAACAGTAGATTAAAAGTAAATACGTATTACCCATTATCATTTATTTTAAAAATACATACAGAACAATATCTAGAAGGATATACACTGAGAAGCTAATAGTTAACATTCTCTAGAGACTGAGAGTATATTGTTTTTATATTATTTTGGTATACTGTTATTCTGGTTTTGTAATGACAACAGTGATCTTACTATTCTGAGAGAACATATTATAGCAGATAGAGAACTAGCATTACTTAGCTTATTAGGGGTATAAATTGCAAAACTCAAATGAACTATATTTTTTCAATTTGTTAAGATATTTTCAAGGTGAATGTCCTGATAAAAGGAGTTGAAACATAGAATCCTTTGTTATTGAATACTATTTTGTACAATTCATGAGATTTACTTTTATTTTGATTAACTCTTTGGGAAAGACCCCTCTAGTGAGTGGAGGAACAGAATCAGAATATTCCAAGATGTTCTTGCTAGCAGGCCTGCCCAATAGTAGGAATACCAAAAGAAATACAATAAACAGTCTCTGTAATTCTCTTTGTGTTAAAACTCCAAATGCTTTTTTTCATTACTTTGAGATTTCATATAGTTAGAAGATGGCATAAAATATACATGTATGGCTTAAAGAATAATCACAAAGCAAATAATTCAAATGCTTTCTGTAGAAAATATGCTTAGGCAAACTAACGTGTACAATCCTGGATCACTGTCCCTTCCCATTAGTCTTGTTGCTGGTATCAAGGCCTGAGTCATGGCCAGTCACTACACCCTAAATTCACCATTTCCTAGCTGGATCTAGTCTACAAGGTTAGGAATATGTGTGACTTGTCCTCTATACATCCAACCACCACTTCCTATCACGACTAAAGCCTCAAGCCAAACCCAGCCCAAACACTCTGCCCAGCTGTTTGCAGGCCTCCTTCCCACAAGCTGGAGCCTGCCCTAGTTTGGTATGCTCCATCTGTTCACAGCAATTCTGGTCCTATAGATATGTCCCTTATGCTCCCCCTTCCTTCAACTAATTGGTTCTCGGGCTTGTCTGCAA
Organism: Hystrix cristata; assembly: GCA_004026905.1. Classification (NCBI taxonomy): domain Eukaryota; kingdom Metazoa; phylum Chordata; class Mammalia; order Rodentia; family Hystricidae; genus Hystrix; species Hystrix cristata. Next base: position 26,090 of record PVJO010003484.1, read on the forward strand.
GCCTCTTGGAATTCTTGCTTGATATATTCATCTAGCTCAGTTGGTTGTCATGGCACTACCACTTGTGACCACAGATGTGAAGGCTGTGTCGTGTACTTAGGGGTGCTGTGAATAGTACACTCAGCTGCCTTCTCCTGAGCCAGCCACTGTGGCAGGTCAGTTCACCAACTCTGGCTCCTCTCACTTCTCCCTTATCCCAGGAAAGCTAAGACATGGGTGTCTGAGGCTGGGACATGACAACTTGATAGCTTCCAACTGCTAAACACTATCACCACCACTTGAGTACAAAACAATAATTAATATGAACAACACTGCACACAAAAGTTACTTCAAGACTGTCCCTCAAGAACACTGGTGGGCTGGGGACTTCCCTCAGTGTTTAGAGTGTCTGCCTTGTAAGCACAAGGCCCTGAGTTCAATCCCCAGCGCACGCGCGCGCGCGCACACACACACACACACACTCACACACTCACACAAACGAAAGAAAGAACATTGGTGTGTGGGGGGCAGTAGAGGCTGGGGAGAAAGAGAATTTCTCACATTGACTCAGTACATACAAGGATGTGACCACTGTTTGGAGAAATTTTAATTCATTTCTGAAATATTTAAGAAATTGCACAGAAATATTTACAGCATATCTTTTACTGTTCTTTGAGGTTTCAGGCATACAAAATAAATCTGGAAATTTTAAAGCAACCTTGGCAGATACCATTCATGACAGCACACTGTACACCAGATGCTGCTGAATCTTCTCCTCTGGTAACCCTGTGAGGCAGGATACTGCACCAGAGGCACTCGGGTAATTTGCCTAATGTTACAGTATCAGAGTCATTGCTGGGACTTGAACCAAAGTTTGTGTTCACCACTACTGTGAACTCTTCTCCACTGTTTTAACAAAGTTCTGAGTTTTTCTCTAATGACTTTAAAATTAACTGATTCACAGATAAAATATGGAATATTAGCTATGGCTAAGAAAGACCAAAAAAGGAGTGTATATGGGAGACACCTAGAAGAGGGCTCTAGGTGGAGTGTGGACTGAAATAATGTGAAAAGAACTCAGTCTACGCCTTGTACAGTGAAATGCAGTCTATGTTCTAAAACCACAGGGAACAAGAGGGATCCTAAGACCCAGATGGATCATCTGCATCCTGAGAAACACCTGTATATCAACTGTTATGGTTTGGGCCAAGGGAAATTTTTTTCCCATCAAACCCAGCATAGGCATGGACAGGCACTATGGATATGAGAAGACACTGTCCCCGTTAGAGGACTTATTCTCTTGCGGGAAACACAACACAGCCAACGTGCTACCGGTGTTGTGGTGGACAGATGATGGGAGGTGGATGAGGAAGAATTAATTGAGCTGTTCTTTCTAGGACAAACAAGACCTGTTGAAGCTGCTACTAGAATGGGGGAACAAATCTGCCACGGCCATAGTAAAGGATAGTTAGTGTTTGCTTTGATAGGTCAGAATTTGCGTGAGTCATCTTAAAACAAAATGGAGTTATTACAAATGTGAGAGCAGGAGATGAACTTCACCTTTCTATTTCTCAAAAAAAAAAAAAAAAAAAAAAAACCAACCAAAATTTGCTGGGAGAGCAGTGAATGGTGCATTATGTAGCAGCCTACTACCTGGCCACTATCTTAGATATGTGAAAGAGAACTATAGTGGTCAGTCACAAAAAGTAGTCTAGAAATGTGATATTTGTAATTGTGCAGGGAATGTAATTGAGAGGTCCACATCTATTATTTATCCAGAAAAAACAGCACATAATCCATAGCATATTAATCAAATAAGGGGCCTGTAATTTGTGGGAGGTAGCAAATTATATTTATTTATTTTTATTTTTGTTTTTTTTTTAATTTTAAACCAAGAACATGTATTGGGACATTTTACATATAATGGTCACATTCATCACATTTATTTTGTACCTGTACATGATGCATCTTGGTTCTTCCTCCTCTTCTCCACCCCTCCCCTCTGTTCCCTCCCTCCCTATTTACAGCAGATTTATTCATAATTTTCCATATTTTCCCTTTCCCTTTTCTTTCCTTTGTTGCCTAGAAAATTAAATTTAAAAATTACAGTCAGTTAGAAAATTGAGTTGGAACTCTATAATACCAGTTAACGAAAATCAGATTTAAACAGTTTTTGGCAGCAAAATATCTTCTGTTGTAGACTTTTTCAGTAAGACTAGTCATTCTAAATATTATATGTATTAACTCCTACTATTTGCCAGTCCTTCAATTCAGTGTTAAGAATGTCACAAGGAAATGACACGGTCGCTATCCTTGAGGGCATTCCATGTCTGATCTGATCGCCACACTCTTCTGCTGACACTGATGGCTAAGCTGTGACAAAGACCCTTGAACACCAGCTCTGCTGGGAAGGAAGACTTTCTGTGAAAAGGGCTACATGACCTCAGATCAACGAGAATAAAAGGGTCACCAAGCGGGTGAGGGAGGAAAAGTCAAGGGAGGGAAGGAACGATGCTTGTAAGGTCTTGAGGGAACGAGTGCATGTACGAGATCGTTGGCCCATGACAATTAAGTGCAATGTGGGATCCTGGAACACAAAAATGACATCAGTGGAAAACTTACGGTGAAATCCAGGTGAATTTTGTGCTAACAGTATTTTGCCAAGATTAATTTAGTATTAATAAATGTGCTACAGTTTTATGTAAGAGGTTTGCACAAGGAGACTTGGCTAAAGGGTATGTGGGAAAAACTTCTGTAAATCTAAAATATCATAAATATAACTTTTTAAAAAGTGCAGGCATATTCAGACAACTACATGTACTTTAGTGTGGTGGGAGCCTGGATTTTTCAACACAATAAAGCCTTGGGACTATTCCAGATCTCTCTTTTTAATCTCCTAACTAGGGAACCTCTAGGTAAATCTGACACTCACCTCTGGCTTCAATTTTTTGGATTATAACATTATCAAGGAGGTGGAACTGCCCAGTCTACGTGCCAGGAGTAGACGGAGATGGGATTGAAAAGCTTAGTTTTATACATACTGAATTTGAAGTGTCTCTGGAAGAACCAAGTGAAGATGTTCAGCAGGCTGGCAAAAGTTTCAGACTAGCAAAACAGATCTGGCGTTACCAGTAGAGAGATGTGGCGAGTTAACCCCCTGATGTGGATGAGCAGGTCGAGGGAGTACGAGGTACAAATGGTAGCTGAGAATTAAATCCACAGAAACACCAGAACACACAAGTACACATAAACAAATACAAGTCCTCAAAGAAGAAGAAAGGTGGAACTCAGGAGAAAGTTGTCTGAAAGAAGACAGAATGTAGGGTTTTCATAAAATGTAAGTAACAGTATCACATGTGACAGGGAAGGCAAGTACAGGAAGATTTTTCTGTCCATTGGTTTTAGTCCCTGGCAGAGCACTAGTGCCCTGGAGGAGAGAAAACTTACTCAAATGATAGTGGCAGAATCAACCCAAGGAAGGAATGAGACACAGGAAGCAGAGCAACTGAGGGAGACTGGGTTTTAATGCAGACTGGCCGTCACCATGGGAGGAGAAGGAGCATGGTGGCTATTTTAAAAAATGTTCTTAAGAAAAGTGCTGAAGCATGTTACACTCTTTGAGTGAATGGCGCCCAAGTAGAGGAAATAGATGCTGAGGAAAACGGTTCACAGTGGGGCCGGTGGGTGGGGGCTGGGGGTAGAGGCGTACAGTCTCAGAGGAATCAGGAGGGAGGAAGGTCTTAAGGGCAGGAGGTGGAAGAACTAGCCTCACAGAGAAGTCTTGACTGCTCCCTGAGACAGGAAGCAGGAAGAAAGGGAAGGACGCAGATAAGTTTGCAGGTGGCGGCGGAGGGACCACAGGAAGCTAAGGAAGTTCCTGTCTGATGGCTTCTGTTTTCTCTGTTAAGCAGAAGGGAAGTGGTCGGGTAGGGAGATCATCAGCTCTTGTTGCTAGTTCTTGTGGGGACTAGCAAGGGAGCAGATTAGTCGGCCTGCAGTATTGGCACTCACGAGCAAGTGCTAACCTATTACAATTATAGTTTCCTCTAACAATGTGCAACCAACTCGGGCTGGGTTCAGGGACACACAGAGGAGGCAATGTTGACAGACTGCTGCAGGACTGGTTTTATTTCCCATGCAACCATCATGGGATATTCTGAGTAAGAAAGGGAAGACACTGAAGTCAAGAGAGGTCTATTTGAGGCGAATAAGACTGAAAAATAGGTATAGTTAGAAAATTGGAAGGGTGAAAGGTTGCTGAGGATATTGGGAGTTAAGGATTTTTGACATGGAGTCAGCCTATTCATCTATCCAGTCAACCCATCCACCCATCCATCTATCCAGTCAAGTGACCATGTATTTATTTGGCATCCATGTGGGAGATTCTGTTGGGTGGGGATGAAGCAAGGTCCAATGAGTAGCCCCAGCAAAGAAAAATAGAAATGAAGGTAACTTGAATTAAAATGGCCAAGAAAAGGAGAGCTCAGGGAACTGGACAGGTCAAGCCTTAGGGTAGGACACTGAACTAAAGGCTGGCTGACTGTGGGAAAGTAACCCACCACCTGCCACTCCACCCTCACATCTTCCTCGCTGGCCATCAGAAGATAGGTTGTGAAAAGAGTAAGCAGGGCAGGCAGAAAGCTGCAGTGTGGTATGGACTGAGCCCTGTGGGGGGCAGGCAAATGCTTCACAACAGGGTGCAGAACTGTTATGTATTTCTGAAAGGCACTGGGCCACCTGGACTCGGCTGGCCTCTGAACCCTGGACCCAAGGCTTCCGAAGACAAGCTCACTACACGGGAAGCCCTCCCAGCAGAGGGAGTGGGTTTCACCTAAGGCATGGCAGTCAGGGAGGATGAAGTAATACGAATTAGCGAGTACGGAAAAGGCTTTCAGGATGTCACCTAAGTATAGCCCTAAGTGTTAGGACTAACTCCACCTATTAAGATATCTTAGTCTTTGCTTTTTTCTACTTAGCTTCTGCATTCAGCTGGATATACTTTTATGCTAAACTTCCTAGGTTATTACTTTTTAAAGTTTTGCAGGTGTGTGTTTTTTAAGTTCTCTCACAGTGTGTAATGAAATAAGGGTTAAGTGATCAATTCTTCTACCCTCAGTCCTGGGGTGAACGGGTATAGTTCTGGCTTGTCTATGATTTACTGATCATGTTTATAAGGTAATCTCTCAGAATTCTTGGAGTAGCACGTATAGAAAGCTCGGTAGTAAATGCATCAGTCTATCTGAAGTTTCAGACTCTCTTTGTCTTTTAATTTTACTTATGAATACAAACATACAGTAAGAAGAGGCTACTCTGAAGTTCAGGGTAAGTGGACAGCAACAGCTTCCAGTGCATCTAAGAGTTTCACTGCAAAAACAGTATCCAGTGAAAAGAGGCGGGATGGACTATGATGGACCAGCTAAGAACTAGATGTAGCATAAGAAAGTGAAAGCCAGTAGGAACAAAAACATGGGCCACAAAGGTTTATGGGCAAACTTTTAGGTAACATAAACTAACCTGCCATAGTCTTGCAATCTTGGCCATCACATAAAATTGACGGTCTACCCAGGAAACAGTATCATCCTCTATTTGGCAGACTTCTTACAGCTCTTTTCCTGTTCAGATGCATTGGATTAAGAAGCCAATAAGTCCCTCTACTAAACACAACTGTAGTTTAGTTGAGTTGGACCATGGCAGCCACGGTGGTGTTAGGACAATCAACAATGATGAATTTACAAAACCCTAATTTCTTAAAGGCGGGCTGTATTAGTTTTACTTTTTATTCTTTACTGGATCTGAGAATGTTTTAAAAAGCACTTCCAGTAACTACAAACCCTTCAGGACAATCAGTCAGAAGGCAGACTTGAGTGCACAGTTCGGTGGCCTGCCCACCCTACTTTTAGATTCTCACATCATTCTCTTTAAGAGATCCGGTTTTTGGGAAGTGAACTCCTTTACCCTCATTACCTCAGTAACTTATTCTTAACTTATTTTCCGTAGGTATTTGAAGTGGGTTCGCCCAAAGAGCTCTCTAAAATTAAGGAAGACAATAATCCTAACACAATGCAGTGAGATAACAAAACTTTCTAAGATTAAATATGTAATTAGCAACTCCAAAGGAACACTCTGGACCGTTCTTCAGCCAGGGGACATTACCTATGCTCTGAGAGCTTCCAAAGGGCTTTGGAGAGACAAAATCTGGAAAGAGGACTGATCAAGACACAGTATTTCACTCACCCTTTTAGGGCTACAGCATTCAGATTTCTGTAGATTTCAAGAGTTTGTTTCCACTAGAATCTACTCCAAACATGCAGTCAATTAAGCAGAACTGAAAAGGAGGAAGCAGCAATCCAGTTCTCCCTCACGCCATCACACTCATCTTAACACCACTTATTAAATGTGATCAGTTTTAGCCAGCAAATTGAAATCCACTTCTCCCTCTATGTTTCTTTCTAAATAATAAATTCAATTATCAGCAGACGATGTGTCTTTCTTAAGGCAAGAATTATGCTGGTAATCATCAACTGTGAGTGGCCTTAAGCCGAAAGTGAACTTGTTGGCTCAGTACTATGACACAGAAAACCACAGCAGCAGTGAGGCTAAAAACAAAAGTTGTTCCCCTTGGCAAGTACTTCATAACTCTTTAAATAAACAACACTAAATAACCACGTTCATATGAAAAACAGCTACTCAGGGGTCTTGCTGTGAAGCTAATGCTTCCTGCTGGGTCTCTACAATGTAGATCTGGCCCCAATGAGACAAGCTACAGACACTGCCCTGAGCCTCCCCACAGTCTGAGGATGATGACAGGGAACACCTGCCCTATAAACTGTTCAAGCTCAAAGGAACTTTCCTTCGCAGATCAGAATCCTGAATACGCAGTCTGAATTTATGCAAGGGCTTGAGCTCCTTCGAAGGGTGTGTTCTGAGGAAAGTCTTGGCCCTGTCCGCTGGTGTCCGCTAAGGCGTGGGTGGGCCTCGGCCAGACAACTCACACCAGATGGACTCCTAACTGCTCACCGGGAAAAGCAAGCTCCGCTACCTGTCCTCCGACACTGCAGCACACGGGTCTCCCTCATCAGGAACTGACTGTCTCGGCGTTACTCATGTTCATTTAGAGAAGTCAACCAGGACTTGCCTTAAGAACAAGCACGCACCTAAGAAGCAGCCTCCAGTCCACAGTGACGGTGTCCATATGTGGCATGTGATACAGAAATGATTCACTCTTCTATTAGCCCAGTTTGAATAATTTCAGCCTGACTGTTCTGAGTCAAGATTCAATGTCAGAGCAGCTATATCATGTACGTCTTTCAGAAAACAGTGGCTGAAGACACTGCTGTTAGGTTACACGTCTCTTATGAAGGAGCCTCAGACATAAAGGCCAGATAAACAGAACACCCCAGTTGTCTGGTGCCACACCATTCCTCTGTCTGCTTTGCTGCTTACTCTGCTGCACAGTATTTGTTTTCTTCGCATTTTTAACATTGTTAGATCACTTCCTGAAAAAGGGGGACTGTAAGTGCCAGAAATGGAGGAATTGGACTGTTTGTTGGCCATTATATTCCCAGTACCAAGAACAGTATCTAGCTGTAGTTTGTGATGGATATGTGTTGAACACTAAAAGAAAATGAACGGCTAAAGAGACACATACATACGCATGCACCCAAGAACAGAAATGGACACCTGTACCACTCATCACCACTATCACCTATTAGCCATTACCCAAAACTAAAGAAAAAATGTTATTTAAAGTCACATTATTCATTCAATAAATCTTGGCCGCATACCTACTGCACGGCAGAACCCATTTGACCCAGCTGGTGGCCTAGAGCGGCTCAGAAATCGACTGGGTGAGAGGGACGTCATGAGGCTTGCCCGTGATCCCAACAGGACAGGAGCTGGGACAGGAGGAATGCAGGTTCAAGCTTGTTGCATTTTAGATCTAGAATGTTCCCCAAATGTCTCACGGACTTAGCAGTGAGGCTCTGGGAAGGTGACTGAGTCATGGAGGCCCTACACTCACCAGGGAATTAATCCGCTGATGAGTTCGTGGCTGAATGTGCTGTTAGGAACCGGAGTCTAGTAGGGTTGGAGGTCACTGGGGGTGTGACTTGTAAGGGTTTATCCTTGTCCCAGCCTCTGAACTTCTCTGCTTTCTGGCTGCCACGAGGTGAGCAGCTTTCTTCTTCCTTGGCTTTTCTGCCATGATGTTTCTGCCTTGGAGCCAGCTAATCATGGACTGAATCCCCCAAACCATGAGCTGAATTAAAACTCTTCCTTTAAGTTGTGAGTTTCAGGTTTTGTGTCTTATCGATGGGAAAGCTGACTAATGCAGAGCCTAATCTGCAATTTAGTGACTTTGGACGGCCTTGTCACAAAAAAAAAAAAAAAAGAAAAAAAAAATTTTAAAAGGAGCCGGGGATGTAGCTCAGGGCTTCACAGTTCCCAGCACCACAATTTAAAAAGAGAACCTCCTGGGCTAAGCTAAGGGATCATCAGATGAATGTGGGACAGTGTGTTGGGTACAAAGGTAAGAAACACACGCACAAGCTAGGGAGACCAAGGGACAGCACTGCTGGGCACATGGGGAGTACAGATCATGACGGAGACTGTGGCTCAAGGTGAGGATGGGGTAGAACGGGAAACAGTGGGCAGAAGCAGCCATAGAAGGCATCCCTCTAGTAGCCCGGGGCCAGGGCGGAGCAGACAGAACCAGAAAAGAGGGTGTAAGGAGGCAGAAAGAGCTGCATGTGGCTGCAGCATGAAGAGCTAAGAAGTGGAGAGAATGAAGCATGGGTGGGGTGGCACATCCTGAGATGCCTGGGTCTGATTCTTGCAGCAAAGAGGAGCCTCTGAAGAGCTCTTGAACTGGGAAATGACCTGGTTGGACTGGCATTTTGAACAGGTCACTCTGATGTCTGGGGAGCCCTTGGGCCCAGGTCAGAAGACCCATTAGCACAGGTGACAGCTCCTTGAAGTCCATCACAAGGATGAAGAAACGGAGAGATTCAACCTGTATTTTAAAAATGTGCTTTTATACTTCATTATTGCCAGTATTCTCAGATTATTTCTATGAGGTTCTCACTTTGTGAATTTTCTTGTTGATAGCTACAATAGCACTTTGTTCCAAATATTTTTATGATAATTCTTGAACTGCAAGTTGTCCTGACAAAGTGCAGACCATTTAAAAAAAAAAAAGCAGCAAGGTGATCTTACTAAACTGACCTCAGGGGACATACAGAAACATAAGAAAGCAGTATTGTCAGTATGTAAAATGATTTGTGAGGTTTACTTAATCACAGCAATGGAAAGGACTTTATGATCAATATCCAGATCTACCCAAATATCCAGCCCTAATTTAAAATGAAAAAAATCTGGGCATGGTGGCACACACCTGTAATCCCAGGACTCTGGGAAGCTGAGGCGGGAGTCTTGCAAATTTGAGTTCAACGTGGGCAACCTGGTAATTTAACACATCCCTTTCTCAAAAAAATTTAATAAAGGCGGGTGGAATAGGGATACAGGTCACTGAGGAGGCTCTGGGTTCAATCTCCAGTACCCTACACATACAAAGAATCTTTAAAATACGTTTAGAATATGACAGAGTACTGTATATACAAACAAGACTTTGAAAAAGACACTCTCCCTGCTAGCAACCTTAGGAAGAGCAGTCTTTTCAGTTTTTCTGTTTTGTTGCCCAAAGAGAGGGTAAAAGAGCGAGCTGGTAATTGTGCCCTATTTACCCCGGCCCAGGACCAACACATGACCGCAGGTACCTTATGCACGATGAGCTCGTGAGTGCCATCTGGAAGAGTCCGACCATCTTCCTGCATCAGAGGCACAAAAGAGAAACCAAACAACTTCTTCTCTCCTTTCTCCTTTGCTGTAAAAAGAAAAAAAAAATATATATATATATATATATGAGGAAAAATTACTTGCTTATGTAAGTGCAAGCTTGTAGATCTGAGTTAGAGCAGCACAAACACGAATCAATATGCACCACCCTCCAGCTCCCCAGCCCAACACCCAGCCACTGTCCCGATAGGACATTTATCTTAGATTGCCAACTTCGAACCCCTCAGTCCTGCCCCCCATCTCAAGTTGTATTCCTTGCCAAGTTTCCTCTATGGGATTCATTATCTGATATTACACTTCGAACAAATTGAGGAGTATCTGTTTCTCTTCCCATCTCACTTCTCAAGCACTATGGATGGCAGGATTCTTACCTGCTTTATCTCCTCAAAGAGTGCCAAGGACATAGTAAGTTCCCAATAAATATGTTTAATAAAAGAATGGATGAATGTGTGAATGTGAAATGAGTGTATGCTTTGCTGACCACTTGTGGAAAGGGAATCTCTAAGCTCAGCCTTGGTCTGTGCCAGAACTTCTTTCTCTATATTCAGACATGTGAAGACAGGGGGCCATGACCGAGTTACTTGCTTAGAGTAAGTCAGGCCTCCTGAAAGACAATGATGAACTGCCAGCTATAGTTTAATGTGGGATTACTATAGTAGTACTCTGCAAGGGGGAAATGAGGCAATGAGGTTTTCAGATACTTAATTAAGAAACACAATGGCTAGAAATACTGAGGATCCTTAGCTATTATTTGTACACAAGGAAATCGAGATCCCAGATGTTAGGTAACTTGTTCTAGAACTGTTAAGGACCATTCCAGTTTTCCACCATGCTGCTTTTCTCCAAAAACAGAGAAAGCATTAACATCACCATGTTCGTTCAATTTGACTCTCCCCCGGCAGTAAATAGATGTACAGGGAGGATTTCTTCAGGACCGGACAGTTACTCTTTCCCACACAAGTGTGGCAATGGAACCAGCTTTGGGACACAGTGAGACTAGAAGAGTCAAATATAGGGATCTTGAAGATTAGACAAGATGGTTAGCAACACATCTTCCTTTATGATTACTTCCAACATCTAACCCAGGAAGTGGAGCCTCACACAGAGAACAGTGATTCAGGCTGGCTAGAGTTGTCCCTAACATGAGGACAGCCTGAATGTGTGAGGTCTTTTAAATGTGCCCTTTAAAAAGAACTTTCTTTTAAAACACTAATTTCAACTCCAGAGAGAAACTGGGGAAAAAACTGGTATTTCTTAAAGTTAAGCAAAAATTACAGCAAATATCTCTGGGAAGAGACATCTACATCAATAATAGTGCCAGCACACACGATTTAGAACAGAAGACTTATTTGGAAATAATTACAGAATTTTATTTGAGGCTTTCTGGTGTGGCTTGTGGCCTTCAATTCAGAAAAATTTGAAAAAAATATTCTGTAACAAAATCAGCAAAGAAGAAAAAATTAGCAAAAATTCTGTTGTAAAATAAAAATTGGTACAAAACAAAGTTTAATGTACATGTCCATTGGTCCTGAGCTATTAGATCGAGATTAATAAATTGAATGGACCCTCCTCTCTCTGATTATATATAATACACACAGTATAATCCACATAGAATATCCTGTATTGGCATATTCTACTTCCTAAATAGCCAATTCATTCTTGCAGTACCAGGGTCCAACAATTCTTCCTCCTGGAACCACCAAATCACAAAGGCTTCCCATAAAGCCTTCTGCCTCCACTCTTCCTTCCCATTTCTATAGTCCATCATTCCAGTCGTCTTCTTCCAAACATCCTTCACCTCCTCACACCTTCACATCCCACTGCAACACTCAACCTGGTTGTTGTCAGTTTATTCCATGCCAGACGAGACTAATTTCACTTTAATTAATACAGACCAACCACAAAAGGGTCCTCAGCTGGGCAAACCTTCTTCACCTAATCAACTTTCTCTACACTCTTCTAGACAATTGTTTTACCTGTTCTCCTTTCTCAAGCCTCCTACACCTTGGGTACCCTCCTCACTCTCAGAGGATGTGGAAAGAGCTCTCGTTTGCTTCAGCCTCCACCCTTCAGTGGTGGATTCTACTTCCTAACTTTCCAATTCATCCTTCCTAGTACCAGGCTCCAACACTTGTGGCCTTCTCTAGTATCCTGAACTATCCATACTTAGGCCGATTCCTTTTCATTTGCACTAGATTTTGCATTCCTTATTCCAAAAGACATTGTTATTATGACTGTCCCTTCTTTCTCTCACAATATTTTTCTTTTCTACCAAATCATTTCTGCCAAGTAAACATGCATTAAAAGCACAATCTTCAAAAGAAAAATCTCACGTGACCCAGTATATCATAACAGCTACTACAGTATTTCTCTGTTGTCCTATTTTCTTTTTCCTCTCCCCCTCCCATTTCATCTCCTTTTCTCTCAGTGTCTTTATTTTTCTTAAAGTTTTAGGTTCACAGCAAAACTGAGAAGAAGGTACAGAGATTTCCCACATACCTCTCCTCCCACATGCATGGCCTTTCCCTGCTATCAACGACCCTGTGAGAATGGTACATTTGTCACTGTTGATGCACTGATATCGACAGGATTATCATCCAAAGTCCATAGTCGCATTAGGGTTCAGCACTGCTGTTGCACATTCTATGGGTTTCAAGATGCATCCCCTGTTCTACTTCCATCTGGAATATTTTCACTATCTTTTGACTATTTTTCCCTCCCCTGACTAACCCCTAGGCTTTTTACCATTTGCACAGTTTTGCCTTTTCTGGAAAGTCATATAATTAGAATCATATAGTATTCAGCCTTTTCAGAATGGTTTCCTTCACTTTGTAATGAACTTCAAAGTTCATCCATGTCTCTTCATAGCTTGATAGCCCATTTCTTCTTAAGTGCAGAGGAACATTTCATTGTTTGTATGAAACACTGTTTAATTATCCATTCACTTACTGAAGGACAACTTAGTTATTTCCAAGTTTTGGCAATTATGGTAACACTGATATAAAAACATCCATGTGTAGGTTTTTGTATGGACAAACAGTCTTTAACTCCTTTAAGCAAATACCAAAGGGGCATGGTCAGTGAATGGTACAGAAAAATATATTTAGTTTTTATAAGAATCTGTCTTACAAAGTGACTCTACAATTTTGCATTCCTACCAGCAATGAGTTTATGTTGCTCCATACCCTCACCAGCATTTGACATTATCAGTGTTCTGGATGTTACCCATTTTAAGAAGTGTGTGGTAGTATCTCACTGTCGTTTAAAATTGGATTTCTATTTCTCACCATGATTTTGTAATCATGTCCACATGATGATATATGATATACGATGGGAAGCATCTTTACATATACTTATTTGTTATCTGTATGTCTTCTTTGGTGAAGTGTCCACTAAAGTTTTTAATACCCATATGTTAATCAGTTGTTTTCTATTATTAGATTTGAAAAGTTCTTAGTATATTTTGAGTAATAGTCCTTTGTGAAATATGTATTTTTGCAATTATTTTCTCTCAATATTTGGCTTATCTTCTCTCTTGACTGCCTTTCACAGACTAGAAAAATTTTAATTTTAATGAAGTTCAGTTTATAAATTCTTCTTTTCATTGCTTATGACTGGTTCACAAATAAAAAAGTCATTGCAAAACCCAAGGTCATCTAGACTTTCTCCTATGTTACCTTCTAGGAGTTTCATGGTTTTTATTTATGTCTAGGATCTACTTTCAGTTAAGTTTTTGAAGAATGTTAGGCCTGTGGCTAGTTTCCTTTTTGGCATGTGCATGTCTAGTTTTCCAAGCTCCATTTGCTGACAAACTTCCTTCCTCCACTCCATTGCTCTTGATTCTCTATCAAACATACTGAGAACGTGGATCTTTCTCCAACTGCACATTTGGTGAAGTCATGTAAGCGGCTTAAACTTGGTCATGGTTGGAGTATATATACCATAGGAGTCAGCAACTGCTAAGGATCAGAGGTACCCCTATTCTTGCCCTTGAGGACAGATTATTAGGTATTTACAGCAGAAAAATGAACTATGTTCTCATTTGCTAGTTTAAGTTTGCAAACCTGGATCTCCTTCAGTTGGCCATCTAACATCTTGAAGGTCTTTTAGATATAAAATGTCTAAAATAGAATGTTTGATTTTTATTCCCTAAATGCATTCTTCCTGTTGCTCCACCACCACTTTTCATTAAATGAACACTTCATTCTCAGGCCAGACTTCTGGGGTCACCCTTAACCTCTCCTTCTCTCACATCTAATCTGTCAGTGATCTGTAAAAACATTTAAACCACTTCCATTTGAAAACAGATCACTTTCATCTCTTCATTGAAGAACTACAAAAGTCCCCTACTTGGTCTTCTTATTCCCAACTGGCCCATCGGCAATCCATACAGCAACCAGACTCATTAGCCCAAATCCCCTAATGGCTCTCCCTGTTAGTCCAAATAAAATCCATAGTCGTCAGTATGACATAATTGACAACGTGAGATCTGACTCTTCTGCTACCTCTCTGTTCTCTGGCTATTCCTTGAAAATGCCAGGCAGGTTTCAACCTCATGTCTTTAGCATTTACTGATCTCTCTGCCTGGATTATTCTTTCCCAGATACCCTAAAAGCTTGGGCCTTCACTTCTTTCAGTTTGCTGCGGATATATCTACTTCTCTGAGAGGCTTTTCCTGCTTGCCCTACATGGGACGGCAACATAAATTCATCATTTTCTAGCCCCTGACCTTAATTTATTCTTCACTGTACTCACCGCTCTCTTCCTGATACGCAGCAGTGCTCCCTCACCCTGTCCATGGGGGATGCATGTCAAGACCCCCGTGAATGTCTGAGCTACAGGTAAGATCAAACGCTATATATTTCAGGTATGATGAAGTTTAATTTGTAAATCAGGCACAGTAAGAGATTAAAAACAACTTACTGTACATCTGCAGAGTCTCAGCTTATGACTTTTTCCTTCCTTATTGAGCTGAGAACTTGGACCTTTTCCCTTAAAAGAACCATGAATTGCTAGTATCACTACTCTCGCATCTTGAAGCCATCAGTAAGTACAAGTAAAAGTTACTTGAACATAAGCACTGTGATACCCTAACACCTACAAAGTGATGGATGTGGGGATCACACACACAGCATGGGTATGCTGGACAAGGGATGGTCCCTAGGTCGGGGGGGACACAGTGGGCTGGTATGAGACTTTCCCGCTACCCATGATGGTGCGCAATTTAGAACTTCTGAACTGTTTCCTTTTAGAATTTTCCATTTAGTGTTTTTGAACTGTGGTGGACTCCTGGTAACTGAAAACAGAGAAAGCAAGATGGTAGATAAGGGGAGACGTGGACAAGGAGAATTATAGTTTTACTTGCTCATTGTGTGTCTTCCCTCCCAGGATTGAAAGCTCTGGGAGGGTGGTATCTTGTGCTCGCTAATGCATGTCCAGCACCCAGGAAAGTGACTGGCACATGGTGCGTGTTCAGTAAATACTCATTTCATGAATAAATGACAGTTTTGAACAAATATATGTGCACACTGAAGTATTTGGAAATCCACGCAATAAAATTATTTTGTTGGGTACCTGGAGTTTGTGGGATTTATGGGGATTTTTTTTCCTATTTTATGTTTTGGCATTTCTTTCGAATTATAACAATGAATATTCAAAAGAAAGAAAGAACCTGAACATGTGAACATTGTTTGAAGTAGAAGGATGAGACAGCAGAGATTTAACTGATTTTACTGAATATAGCCTTTGTTCTGCTTTCCAAGTTATGAATAATATTAATTTTCGCCAAGTGCTCTTTCTTCTTTTCCCTGCTGTTTCACCTTTATTTTCCTTTATCTTTTTCTTTCTTTAAATCTCAAAGCTCATATTAGGTCCAAATGAGAATTCATAGCGAAGACGGGGAAAGGAATGCAACTGCATCAAGTTCTTTGTGCTTTCCCACTTCTGTCTTTTGCATGAAATTCTGGGGATCTGGAAGAACGGGTAAGACCCTGCTAGCCATCTTTCTTGCATTCTGAAACACCCATAAAAGCATCATTTATGGAGTTCTGAGGGCCAGTTCTGAAAGACGCCATAATCGTGGTCATGGACAAGTCCTCCTCTGCCTGAACCTCAGGTGAATTACAGTATCCCTCAGGGGCAGTCACCATGTATCTCTTGGCCATGCCCCATTCGGTTGTAACAGGAGAGGAGCCTGCTGCTCTCCAATAATGTGATTGTTTTATATTTTGGCTTTTCATACTGCTCCCAACCCAAGATTCACCAGAACCTTCTCTGGTCACAACGGACGCTCCGGTGGAGCATACTGTGGGGACACAAGCACTATTAGGAGATCCCAGCCTAGGATTGCTGAGGCCAGGAGTAGGGGCTTGAGAGGGTGCTAAGGAGAGCAAGGGTATTAAAATAGGGACATCGACTAATGACAACTTTATGGATAGTAATGTACACATGAACAAATCCCCTAACGTTTCTGTTTTGAGCTGTTTTAAATCTGTAAAATGAGGCAATTATTTCATGTTATCTCTAAGGGCTTTTCTAGAGGACATTATTTGATTCTCATTTCCATACCATCTAAGATTGTACCGTGACACAGATATATGCGAATCAGACATAAATCTAAGCCTATCAGAGGCTTTCCTGCTGATTTCACACACCCGGCAAACTCTGAGTGGGTTTCCTCACTCTGAGAGCTGTCGCTGAGCTCCTAGTGATAACAGACTTGCCATCCAAGCTGCCCAACACCACCCCAATTGGTCTGGGTTTCTAACTCCATGCCTTATCTTTCTGTCTAGACTCTAAGTGATGACTTGATGTTTTAATGAAAGCAATCAAATTAAGGAGCATCTATACCCTTCCTATAGAAGTCCTCCCCTCCTTTCCCTTCCATTTCCAAAATGGTTGTTGGTTTTAGAGAAGTGAACTCACCCTCTTCCTAGAATTCCCATTCATCTCCATCCTCCCTCCCCAAGTGTCTCATTTGTCACCTCTTCTGCAGATCACCCCACATCCTCAGCACAGCTCAGCAAGCACCCAACCAACACAAAGCCACTGAGCCAATCCCAGCAAACACTTACTGGAACAATGGCGAAATTCAAAGCGGATGTGTGCGCCCCTGAATTTATCCACAGGAATAGGAAGTTTCAGTAGCTCAGACCACCTGGGACTGTTGTTATGGTAAAGTACAAAGGAGTGGTACTCACTAGCTGGTGGCTCGCCAGAGCCAAAAGAGATAAAATCCTAACAAAGAAAACATGTAGGTTAAAGACAGCTCCATTCAAAAAAAATTTTTGAAATTGCCAACCACCACTGCTGTGATTTGACTGCTCCCCAAATAGCACCTCAGGTGAAATCTCCTCCCTCCTTTTTTGCTGCATGGTTTCCTACTTGCTCCTGCATAGTAGAGTGTTTTGTTTAATTCTCCCAGGCCTTGCTGCGCCAAGGGCGGGCCATGGTAACCTGGGGGACACTGACAATTGCCTGCCCTATTGGGAGTTCAACTGTGCAGAGAAATTCCCAACCTGCTGTTAAATGCTGTTGTGGACTCAGTGAGTGACTCACTAAGCTCCAGGGACAACACCATGAGAGAACAGACATATGTGTTTCTTGGCCACGAAGGGGCTCACAGAAAACGCTTTTCCACAAAGGATTCCT
The DNA here is from genome assembly GCA_004026905.1 of Hystrix cristata. Classification (NCBI taxonomy): domain Eukaryota; kingdom Metazoa; phylum Chordata; class Mammalia; order Rodentia; family Hystricidae; genus Hystrix; species Hystrix cristata. Next base: position 43,571 of record PVJO010003484.1, read on the forward strand.
TGATTATCACCCCGACTGGGAAGTAGGACCCCAGTCTTCATGCCCTACTGTGGTTAAAAATAATTCATATGATTAAAGATGAGCTTTTTTTTAAAAAAAAAATGCCATAAAACAAGAAAAGGTTCATAGGTAAAACTATGATAGATGAAAGGATAAAAATTAAATGTCATAAAAATACTGCATTTAAGGAATAACTGCTATTAGTAAATTGTCAACACAATTAAACAAAGTGTAAAAACCTTTTTGTGTTGCTATTTTCTGAGAGTCATTTTAATGACATTTTAAAAAAGAAAACTACATGGGGTGGAGAAGAAAATACTTCAAGTAAGAAATTAATTGATCACATTAAAGATGAAGCCACAGCAATTACTTAGAATTATTTTACCAAAAAACATCCAGTATTAACATACCTTTAAAGTCTGGCCACTACTATCTACAATGAACATCGTAACTTCTACATTTCTGGCCACACTCTTCCCTCCTTTCTCAAATTCTCCCTTTTCTATGGTGATGTATAAATCATTCCTCATTTCACCTATTGGGAAAAGAAAATTGAAACATCATATTATAAATCAGAAAATATAATAAATTACTCTCAAGAAAAACCTTAGTTTTTAAAGTACAAACACGTTTGTACTTTCATAAACGGGTAACCACTCTCACTGCCAATACCCAAGAAGAATAAGGCCAGCTCCTGTTAGTCTGAATTCATAATACTGCAAAAGTGCATTCAGGAGGCAAATACTAGGATTGAGTAGAAAGGTGCTGTTAAGTCTCACCAGTTTTCAGTATTTCCCTCATTTCATTTATGAAGTGTGATTACAAAATGACAGTCTAGCAGAGGTGGCTCATAGAAACCAGTATTAGTACTTTATAGTCACAGCATTTTAGAGCAGAAGAAATACCTACATGGAATACAATTGGACTCTGCAAAGAGTCCAGTGGCAATTTAAATCATTTCCAAAATTCACAGACAAAATGATCTCACTGCTGGAGGAATCCAGATTAGTGCTTTATGAACACAGATGTAGAATAATTCAGCCATACAGACAAACTCGACTCAATACTTCATACCATCATGCTATAAAACAAATGAGAAAGGTTCTATATTCAAACTGACATTTTCTAGGCACACATAAACCATCTATATTTTCTCTGTTGGTGATTTATACAACTTGAATGCCTTTTAATTTTACCCCTTTGTAGTATTGCCAAGAAAAAAAGAAAAATTTGGTGCCAACTAGCAAATTTGGGCTAACAGTGTGTTTCTAACTCTCCTAAAAGTTAAGTGGGAAATGGGCAGAACAGAGAAAAAAAAGTAAGCAAAGTGCTATTACTTGAAAGTTTTTCAAGGTGAATGTTGGTAAGATAGCCTGGCTGAATTCACTTTTACTTAACATAGTTCTCAGGCATTTGAAAAAAAAAAGTAACAGTCTTTGTTTTTTAATTTTAAAAAACTTCCCATAAGGAAGCAAATCACCAGAAGGAAAAATGACGATAAACATATGTCCACGAGTAAGAGATTTATAAAACTTCCTGATCACGGTGTGCACAAGAAAGGAACCAGCTCCTCAAGACCAAGGGGACATACAGAGCAGGGTGCCTAATCACCTTCTTTACAAAGCCAATTCTTTGTAATGGCATCTTCCAAAATGACCTGGGCCAACGAGAAAATAGATGGGCATAAAACGGATGAATTGAGTAAATTCTGAAAAGGGTTAACTCTCCACCAACCTTCACCAAGAGTACATAAAATATACATTAGTGCAAAACAACTGATACAGAAGTCTCTGGTTTACGAATTTCAGTATTTTCATACGCTCATAAAAACCAACCTAAAAAAGCAACAAACTTAAAAATATAAGAGAAAAGCAACCAATTTTAACATAGTTATGATTATATTTATGAGCTTTGAAAGTTTTTTACTTTAACTCTTTTCGAGCTTTTAAAAGTTTTAGTGAATTGCCCCAGAAATATTATAAATTTGCTAAATTTTAAAAATAACACATTTCATTTTATTACTATATGGATGTCCCTTAGTCTCCATGGGAGATTATTTCTAGGATCCTTATAGACACTAAAATACATAGATGCTGAAGTCCCTTATATAAAATGGCACAGTCTTCTGGAATCTTTAAATTATCTCTGTATTACTTGTAATATCTGATATGAAACAAATGTTATATAAATAGTTATTGTATTATTTACTAAGTAATAATGAGTATATGTTTGAGGCAGGTATAATTTACACATACATATTTACTTATTTCATTACACACAGAAACACACACTTAATATTATTTATTTAAAAATGTCTATTATATGACAAACAGCAAATGCACACATTTTATTCTCTGAATCCAGCAACTTCAACAATCAAAAAGTCTAGTACACCAACGATCTGTACACAGGCTAATTCCACTAGAGGTCTGGGAGGAGACTTGACAATAGTATTCCCACAAACAGACTTGGTAGGTAAAAAAGTGGCCTTCAAATAAGGTACTTGTTATGGTTTGTGTCTAGATGTCCCCCCAGAGCCTCATGTGGTAAGAGGTAGCTGGATCTAGAGTGTGTGATTACTAAATTAGTCCACTGATTGCTTTGGCATGGTTCTGCAGGGACCAAGGATGTGATGCTAGGATTAAGGGTATTAGGATTAAGGGTGGGAGTACTGCCCACCCTAAAGCCAGGTAGCCTGGATAAGATATAAAATACAGGAAGAAGCTGGTTAGCCCCCTTGCTTACATCCCTTGCTTACCTTGCTTACTTCTGCCTGTTTGCCATGCCATCCTGCCTCGGACTAAGCTGACTGTGGAGTGAAACCTCTACAAACTGTGAGCCAAATAAATCTTTCTTCCCCTAACTTTGGGTGTCTAGTATTTTGTCCCAGCAATGAGAGAAAACCTAACTAACACAGTACTTCACAGCAAAAGATCTTAGCTAACAATAGCAGAGTTCTTTTGCCTCTTGCAGAAAGGGACACATCTTACAAATGTGATTAGTGGCAAGTTTAGCTACAGGAGCTTTCACCTCAGGAATTTCTCATAATGAGTTGTTTGGCCAAACCATAAAGGAGACTGCATGCAAGATGACTGAGTGTTTTGTGGATGGGTGGTTTGTACTCTTAACCATCTGGAGGCCACTGTTACTTTGACTTCAACAAAGGCGAGAGGAATGAGGGAGGTTCTCAAGATAACCTGCTCCCCCATGTCCATAGGCCAGGCTCAAAGGAGGAAAGGTAGAGACAAGTACTGCCACAGTCACAACATTCTTTTTCCATGTACTCAAACAACTATTTCTTAAGCACCTCCTAAAATATCAGCCTAGATGTAGTATAGTCAGCCAGTGAACAAGGCAAAAGTTATAGATTCTTGATGAGTTATGTCATCAAAAACAAGGAAAATATATAGCATACTGAATGATGATTAATACTGTGGACAAAAGTAAGACATAGGAGAGAGATAAGGAATATGGAATGGGGAGAGAGGAGTCATAATTTTCAACAGGTTAATGAAAGGAGGCCTCATGAAAACATGAGACCTGAGTAAGCTGTGGTATGTTTTGACAAAGGAACGAAGTCATAAAGATTCTTAATGCCATCCGCAAAGCCTACTTAGCTTATAACTCAGCTGCATTCTTCTCTCTCTCTTACAGAACAGATTCTGCATTTAAATATGCCTGAAAGCTGTACAGTCATAGGACAACGAGAAGAGGGAAATGCAGGTTTTACTCTCTCTGGTACTACTACTGTGAGACATTAGCCTAGATAGGACAATAGAAACCTCTGGAACTCAAATTTTTTTTTTATTAAATGGGGTTGGGGTAAAGGTATAGGACAGGCCAGGAGAGGTAGTGAGAAGTCAGGATGACTTTGATATGTTATACCATTTCTAAGACTTGCAGATATCCTGGAATAAAGCACATTCATAAATCAGAACACCTGATCCTGAAGCTTTAATATTCTCTTCCTCAGTTCTCACCATTCCTGTAACTCCCTCTATCTTTTGTAAATCTTTTAGACTAAAACAAGGTTCCTTTGAACATAGAACACATGACAAGAACAACACTTCTCCCAGATGACATTCTACATATGCCTCTCCCCAGGAATACTGCAGCTTGCTATGTTCCAATACTGCAAGGTGCCGTGTTTTGCCAAAATATGCAGAAGGAGAGAGCTGAAAAAAGTGCTAATTAAAATCAACACATTTGATGGGCTCCGGAGAAAACTAATATGTCCAAATGGTATTAGGAAAGTATCTTGGGTAATTAAGAGAGAAGCCATAAAGTGAATATCAAATGGAGTCACAGTACCAGTGTGAAAAGCTATTTTCCTGGCAATGTTTACTAATACCTCACACCTCTCAAATTCATTACTGTGAAATCTGATGTGTATGACACTCTCCTTTCTTTAGCAGGCTTGCTAGCTAGGAAACTTGTACACACGTGAAGGATTCTCAAAATACTGTAGACAAGACAGAGTTAAGGTCATATCTGTGAGAACAAGGTCAAATGGGTTCAGTGACTGCAGTAAACCGGGTGATTAATGGCCTGACCTAAACAAGTAAGAGGTTTCCATTAAGAGATGAAGGTCTGCATCCCGGATTCTGTCCTTTGGATGATGTGGATGAAGGCAGAATGTGTGATCACCACATGCTACCACTGTACACAGCCAAAAGGGCCAGCCCAGGATCTGCCCTGAGCACTTGTTAACGTTTATGGAACTGGAAAAGAAAATGTCCCATTTTTTTAATCCAAATGCAATAGAAATGGTGAAAATGATTTCAGATTTTCTGTGAATTAAAAAAATTATTTATGATGGTTTTACTGATTGCAAAGATAAGTACAGTATTACAGGTTGAACATCCTTAATGTGAAAATCCCAAACTTTTAAAGTGCTGACAACAACTCTCAAAAATTTCAGATTTTGAAGCATTTCAAATTTTGGATTTTTAGATTAGGGATGCTCAACTGGTGAAGTCTGTGCAGATCTGGTGAAATTTAAAAACAAACAAACAAAAAAAATCACTCTGAAATCGCAAACATTCCTATTCCCAATAATTTCAGACAAGGGCTACTCAACCGGAAGTAGGAGTCCTAGTACTAAGAGCAGCAGTGATACACTTTTACCGAGTACTGTTACATTTTTTTGGGCAGCACTCTTAAGTAGAACCTTTTGTTAAATCCTCACACTCACTTTATAAGAAGGTATTACCATTTGTCTTTAATAGATGAGGAAAGTATAGAGACTAAGAAATGTGTCCAAGGTCTCATTAGTAACTCCACTCTACCTATGAAAAAATATATCTCTACAGGGTGAGAGTAACCACCAAATAACCTGGTGCAAATCAGCCTTCGCACCACAAGCGACTTGAGCAAGGAAGGTACTAGGCTACTGGGCATTGGTCAGGTCAGTCTTGAAATACTGATGTCTGTTCTAGGGAGCACCTTTACAGGACACAGACAGGGTGATAGAATGATGTGCTCTGGGTCATCACAAATATTCAAGTATGACCCAGAAAACTACCCCCAGGGACTCTGAGGAAGAAATCCATGCACTGGACACATGGTTGGGCTGGAAGGTCCTCCATGTGTGTGGGAGACAGTGTGTAAACATTATTGCCGAAGATGACCAGGTCCCAATCCTGGGATGATATGTGACTTTACATGGCAAAAGGGACTTTGAAGATGTGTTTAAATTAAGCATCTTAAGATAGAGAGGTTTTCTTGGATTGCTAGGGTAAGCCCAGTACAATTACAAAGGTCTTTAAAAGAGAAAGGCAGGGTTGTCAGAGTTAAAGAAGGGGATCTGATGAAGTGCAGGGGTTAGAATGATGAAGAACCACAAACTAAGTAGTGCCGGAATCTCCCGCAGCTGGAAAAGGCAAGGAAATCAACTCCTCTACGCTATCAGAAGAAAATGCAGCCTTGCCATTTTAGCCCAGTGAGTAAGCAAACTCTGACCTCCAGACAGTAATGCAATGCATTTGTGTTGTTACAGCTCCCACAGAGGAAACTAACACAACATGCCTTTCACCTCTGAGTTTCTATCATTTAATGACCCCTTCAAGAAGGAAGAAGGGAGCTATGCCTGGTGGCCTGCAATCCTACCACTCTGGGGGGTGAAGCAGGAGGATTAGAAGTTTGAGCCCTGACGGGGCAACTTAGAGACTTAGTGAGATCCTGTGTTAAAATAAAAAATAAAAGGGGCAGGGGAAAAACAGAGAGGGATAAGACTCACAGGTAACTAAAGACTAAAGCAGACAACAGACAGGGAAAATGTCTGGATAGGTTGAAAAATTAGCTAATGTTATCTTTTACATTTCTCTTACAGTATACTTTAGTAAAACCCGTCAGTGCTTCCCCCTCCCCCCACCCCCATCTGTCCTATTTGTTTTTAGGAGAGCATAAAAAGATACTCAAATTCTTGAGGGGTAACTTTAAAGTTTTGCTTATGTCAGTCAAGCCTATGAGAGTAAAAGAACAGCATCCGTGACAGGTTCTGCAGCACTGTTCTGCACGGAGGCACAAACAGGGGTGGACTGTGTTCCCCCCATGGCCTAGTCACATTCTGGGGTAATGCTGAGAATTAGAGTCCTCGTGGGGAAAACCCATGTCCTTGGGTGACTGGAGGTTTCACAATTTGGGAGGCACCATTTCCTCCCCTAGTCTGATCTGGGCTGGGAGGCAACCTCAGGGTGATGTGACCAAACCTTAGCTCCCACCCCTCTTCAGTCCCTGTGGCATTCCTTGCCTGAAAGATCACCATCTCTTCCTGTGATCAGGGGTTCAGGTCTAAATTGTTTCCACTCTATCTGGTGGAGGTTCAGCGACTTAGACTAGAGGGTAAAGAATGTTGGTTAGATTGAATATATATAGTTATGCACATTTAAATCTTATCATACTATTTCCAATCTACTTATTCCAAAGTGGACTGCCTCTGGATTAATTCCGTCTGTTAATGTGCATTTCTCTACCATGAAGTACTAAAGAATAATACTTATACTTAAAAGACTGAAACTGCTTGCTTTCTTAAACACGAAGCAGACATACCCATAACATCCTAACCCTAGAAATCATTACCTAAACAAATTACTTCAGAATAAATTTCAGTAAATCAAAAGGTCAGCATCAAAACTAGCTCCCAAAGCTCAGCTCAATCCCTCCCGTTATTACTCTGCTGTTTTTATTTAATTCTTTTCAGGGTTACAAGCTTCAAAGACCTACTAAAAATACCAGCACGCATTCATGACAGGTTCCCTAACCAACAGTGACAGTGTAACCAAATGCTATGTGGGAGCAAGTCTCCAGAGCAACAAGGTACGGGCGGGGAGATCATGATGCAGACAAAGTTCTGCCTAGAAGGAATCCTAAATTTAAGAAGAAGACTGGATGTTCAAGGTGAGGGGTGGGCAGTCAGATGCATCAGTCAGCTTTGCTCCAAGATGCTTTGCAGATAGAAACAAGACGTTTCTGACACTCAGCAATGGCCTGGGACTGCTCGGCATAGTTAGCCGGAGTCTGTTAGACCTTTTAGGGCCAGGCCGCCCAATACAGTAACTGCTGCCACATGGGGCAACTCCACACTTGGCTACAGACAGTTGTGCTGTGAATGTAGAATGCTCACCAGCTCTCAAAGACGGAGGCTGAAAACAGTGAAAATAACTCGTTAGAAATTTTTTAGGAGGATTATCTATCAAGATGATAATATTTTGGATGTATTGGGACAAATAACATACACTGTTAAAATTAATTTCACCTCTTTTTTTCCACTTTAAATAAAGCAGCTACAGTAAATTTGAAATTGTTTGTCTAGCTCACTTATATTTCTAAGGGAGAGCAATGATTTAAATATTTTTGCTGCTGCCCCTCTCACAGCCTCAGAGACCAGACCAGGAAAGTCCCTTCAGATTTATATGGCTTGTAGATCATAGTGACAGAGCTTCTCAGAAAATGACTTTTCTTAGTTGGAAATGGATATTCTAAGACATAAAATGTTGAATGACTCTCTCAGTCCAGAGAAGGACCAAAGAGGTTTCATGACAGCTCAACAACAAAGACAGATCCTTTCTTCACACCAGGTGAAAACCTAGAGATCTGCCTGTACAATGGCAAGACAAAGGGAAGAATCTGTTTTCATGATTTCCCATTTCAGAAAGAGTCTAGCACCGTTACGTCCTGGGACCCTTACAACAGTCTTACGTGTTCCTTCCACATCAAGAGCACAGATAACTCGCTCTGCAGAGACTGCGTCAATGAACTTGATCCTCTTGGAATAAGCTTATGCCTCACCTGTCCTGACCTGTCAGAACACTACAGGACAAGGCTCAAAAATGGAAAAAAATTATGCTTGCAGACTGTCCGTGTAACAGTGGTGATCAAGAATGCTGTTCACAAACATTTTCTCATTGAAACATTCAGCTCAAATTTTCACTAACTCATGAGAACTAACAAGTCTGAAAACAACAAAATAAAACGGAACAACGACTTCCTGTCTCCCAGTGTAAAACATCCCAATGAGTTTTAAACTTGCTTTCAGGTTTTTAAGTAACTACATCTCTCCTTGCTCCATCTAATTGGGAAGACTAAGAAGAAAAGGAGAAAAGAAAGAGAAGGAAGTGTTAAAGTTTCTCTTGCAGTGCTAGGCAAAGCAGACCTGTCAAGAAGGGCTGTTCCCCTGGTCAGGCAGACCTCCCATCACAGAGTGGAGCCAGACAGGGACAGAAGCAAGGCTTGTTCCCTGCAAAGTCCATTTCCATCATTATAGCCAGACAAAGCTGCCCTAGCACGACACCTCCCAGACAATTACTCAGCCAGTGAAGTGTCATCTTGCTTTAGAGTTTTCCATTTCCCAGCGATACTGCCCAAAGACCAGGATGAGGGATTTTTCTAGCAGCTGGCTGCATTCTGCTCTAAAATGTGTTTTTTATATTAGATTTGCCCATCAATTTGCTTCCCGGTGGGATGAATTTTTTTTCTTTTTTGTTGAAGAGGAAATACCAGTTATTTATAGCAATTGAAGGAAATAATGAACGGTTGCAAGAGCCATGGAATAGCACGCCATCAAGTAAACAGATCTATAAACAGTCATTTTCAACAACAGTAGCACGAGCTGCTCAGGCAGAGTGGGTCACCAAGCTAGGTCAGGTCATCTCGGGGAACCTTCCAGGCTGTTTTCTCAGCCTTCCCCACATGAACAAATTCCAATCAAGAGATCACGACATGGTGCAGTGGGCAATGCAGTCATTTTAGACCCTCATGCATGGCAATGCTATCACTGGGTCCATGGCTATGCCGGGGGCCTTTGCTTACGTTTACAGAAGGGATTTAAACAGTACTTTAGAGCATCTCACTATAAAGAACTGAATTAGACAGAAATTAATATGCAGCCAGGGAGTGACTAGGCCCTCAAGAAAGTCAGCACAAAAAATTAAAGACGTCAAGATCATGGCTAGAGGTGAATCCAAAGAGAGCCAGGCCTCGGTAGCCAGGCCTGCATGTCTCCCTAGAGACGAATAGCAATTTGAGATTCTACTGTAATTAGGACCACCTGGCCTAGCAGGTACAGCCAGGCATCAGACCATAGGTGTGACCACAACATCTGGACCCATACTTCTCTCCCTTCCCTAGAAAGCCTTTGCTCTTCCCACAGACCCTCGCTACGAGACTCGTTTCCTAGTCACCATTATGAGCTAAGTGGTTACACCTGAAATCCTACAGGCCGATTGTAATTTGACCCACGATGTAATTTAGCTGTATAAATTATCCCTGACAAAAAGTCTCGGTGGCCACCCACGTGGGACCCCTCCTAGAAATCCAAGAGTCTTTTTCTCCCCTTATTTCCAATAAAAGCCTCCCAATCTCCTCCTTTGGTGTGTGACTTCATTCCATAACGCTGGGAGACCAATGAAGTCAGGACATCTGACATCTGACGGGTTGGGAGTTATATTTCTCCACATGCATCAATCCCATTTTTTAAAAATACTGTCATCAGCTGCAGACTACTTTGGTCTACCTTCCCTCTCTTTGCTTGGTTGTAGAGGGTGAGGTATGAAAAGCAGAGAGTTATTATTTAATATCCTATTTGTCATCTAACAGAGATAAAAGGGTAGAAGCTATATTCCTATGGAAGACCAAACTCAGGGTGAGGCTCTTTTATAATAAAATTTGGTAACTGATAAAAATTAATTCTTCAGTTTATTAAAAGAAGGGCAGGCTATGTCAAAAAATTATATTACGTGTAAGCCACAATAACTCATATAGCTTAGTCTTGTAGGATTAGAGGGCTGCATAAGAAGAAGGAAAAGACAGAGGTGGGAAGTGGAGCTGTTAGCTAGGACTGCATCCTCTCTCAACAACAGCGCTTGCTACTATGACAGCACAGAGGACAATGACTTGGGAGATGTGGGCCAGGAATCCTCAGCTTTGAGACCCTGTTTGAGATCTGCAGGATTCTGCGGCTCCCCTGGGTTCTCGCTACCTTCCTTCCCCATGACTCTTCCCCTGGACTGTCAGCCCCCAGAGGGCTTGAACAGGTGCCATTCTTCCCAGCTCCACTGCTAACATCTTGCTCCAAGCCACAATCGCCCTTCCCCAGTTGCTTCCCAAAGCCTCCACTCGGGTCTCCCTGGATCTGTCCTGTCTGTCCTGTCTAATCATGCACAGCAACCAGAGTGATCCAGTGACTGTAAATCATTTTGTCACATCTCTGCTTGAAACCCTCCACTTGTTCCCTTTCTCCTCCTGAATAAAGGCCAAAGTGTTCAGAGTGATCTACCAGGCACCAGCCCACTCCCCTCGCCATGACTCTATTCTGGCCAAGCTGCTCTTCCTGCAGTTCCTCACCCGTGTCAAGCATTCTCCTGCCTCAGGCCCTTTGCAGTTGTCTCCTTTGCGGAAAATGCTCCTCTCTGCAGCTTCCTCACTTCCTTCTCACGTGGTGACAATTTCAGTCTCTCAAACCACTATTTGTCACCTGGTGACAACTTCAGTCTTTCAAACCACTATCACTTCAGGCATTCCTTAGTTCATCACCAGTCCTGTTCTTACCTCAGTCTTGTTCTTACTTTGTATCATCTTTGAACATATATATTTTACTTAGACCAGTGATGGCGAACTTCTAGAGACAAGTGTCCAGACTGCAACTCAAAACCCACTTATTTATCACAAAGGGCCAACACTGTGATTAAACCTGAATACTGAGGTTTTAGTTTAGAAAAAACAACTCGTACACTAACATCTTTTGTCTTAAAAGGAAAACAAATACCCCGTGTGCCATAGGTCCACCACCGCTGACTGACATTTATTATAATCTGACTCATTAGAAAGTCAGCTCCATAAGGGAAGGGATTTTTTTTTCTGTTGTGTTCACTACTATATCCTGAATATACAGAAGCATGCCTCGGCTCATACAAAGTACTAAAAAACAACTGCAGAATCAATAAGTTACTCTTTTAATTTTTAGTCCCTTGCAGAACGGTGACACTCAGTCAATTCTTGCTGCCACAACTAAATCAAGTTCTGCCAACTACACAGCCTTCCTCATCAGGAGGTACACTGTTCTCACCCACCTCCTCAGGCTGTGTGTGGAAACACTCTATGATACCTACATCGCAATAAGACCACACGGGGGTAGGCTTGTTAAAGCCTTGTTTTGGTTGAGAGACCAGGACTGAGTCACTGCAAAATTCACCAGTTTCAATAAACTTGGCATTGATTCTACACTGTGACTCTCTCTAATCCCCACTTTTCCCACTTAGAAAACAAGCATTTTTAGGGAGTCGTTTGTAGGTGCTAATATAAAACTGAATCACATATTGTACACAAATAGGTCTCAAAAGGGTGCTGAAAAACATATGGTATTTTCATATGGCTCCTTATTTACATATACAGTCACAGTGAGAAAGTCCTCTGCAATTGGCCAGCTGTGGTTCAGTAAGTGTTCTTATCAACACCTTCGGCGGAATTCTCCAAGCAACTTCACTTAAGTTTTAAGGGTAAAATATTTTCCGGACACTATCTCAGTTTGCTGTTATCATGGTCATTATGCAATGAAGCTGTAGCTATCACAAGTCACCCACAGTAAGATGATCAGAATGCAAAGATCTTTTGCTTATTATCATATACCTCACTTGATTCTTCACCTTGGCTCACTGACCTCTTCAAAGGTGAAAATCCGAAAAATCTCCCAAATGTCAAAAATAGACAATATACTCACATTTCATCATTTTGTTCCATCCCAAGGTCACCTACCAGGCATGATGATATTAGAAAAGCCCAACTTCCTTGTTATGGACACTCCATGAGAAAACACTGAGGAGTATTCTCTTCTGATCTGTTCGATGTCCCCATGCAAAAGCTGGAGAGAAACTGCCAACCCTAAAACAAATGAGAGATACCCGCGTCAAAACCAGATGAATAGAAAGAGCGTAAGAGGAACTCAACTGCTTCAACAAGCCCAAATCTGTGGTATCAGTTTTGAATTGGGGGTTAGCATTCCCAGAAAATTAACAGAAATTACAGGAATAATATCTATACAACGCTTTTCCATCATCAGCATCAGAATTTTCCCATGCATAAGGAGGCTCATAGCAACTGGAGAAAGCTGAGCAGAATGCTGAGAGGAGGGAGCCCAGCCTGAGCCCCCAGGCCCCTCCTCCCACCCCTGTGACATCAAAATGGAAATTTTAACTTTATCCAACTCTCTAAGACCTATGAATACTTATCGAGTATCAGAAGATGAACATAAGTTCTAAGACATGATAATTCAAGAATTTTAGGGATAGTGATGGAAATTTTTTCTTGAAATTTAAGCAACAAAGGTGATTATAATAAAACCAGGATTACATTCTTATTAGTACAGAAATTCATGGCGCATTATTTTCTACTGAGAAGAATTTGACAAACAAAGGGAGTACAGTCAATAAAGTATTAAAATTATCTGTTTTCCTTTTCTATCCCAATTAAAGTGACGTTATCACAGTGGGATATACCGCAGATGAATGATGCTTTTTCATTTATCATTTTCCCAATTTTCAGGAAAGAACTATAGAAAAGAAATGAATGACATATCTTTATAAATATGTTTGTGTGTGTGTGTGTATATACATATATATATATATATAGCAAAGATGCTACTTCTTGTTTAGTTTTTAATTCTTTTTTTCTCTTGTTTTAAAATAAGATAAAGAAGCCCCTCATGCATATGAGCTATTGAAAATGAAACTAGTCAAAAATAATTTACTTTTTAAAATGTCATTTACTTGAATTCAATTTAAAAATGAATTTTGAGGGTGAGATCGAGATGATAAATCTGTCCCTAAGGATCTTCAATCGAACCAATATTTGTGACTTGGGTATATGTTATATGTTCGTTCTCGTCCAACCAATAATTTACAGTCCTAAAATGCTCTCTAAAACAAAGGTATGAGGAATGCCATAATCACACAGCAATGACAAAGTTTCTTGGCACACATTTAGACCAAAATCATCCTTTTACTCTCCTTTAATAATACCAGCAGATAGTAACAAAAGCAGTGTTTCATTCGTTTGCTTGTTTTCGGGGGGGAGGCAATAAAAACAGCAAAGGACAGAGCACCACGACAGGACTGTACCGTCGCACTTTTCTAATGTGAACAAAATGGAACACCTGTCTCAGAGAGTCACGGTGAGAATTAAGTCTGGTGTGGATTCGGAACTTGAAATCCGTACCCCAGTATCACCGGAACATCCTTTGTTTCCCTTCTACCCCAGCCCCTTTCACGGTAAGCTGGGTGAGTGAAGGCCACAGAATGGAGGATCAGAATGTCTGTCCTTCCACAATCATGTGTGATGAAGTAGAGGAGGATGGCCATCTGGATGATCTGATGGTGGCAACGACCGGTGTAGCTTTGACTACTCTGTGTGGTCCTACTGGTTGCTTTTAAAACCCAGAGGCAGAAGAACGAAGACAAACTGACATGTTACAATCCATCTGTCCCAGCAGCTGCTTTTTCCTGACTCATGCTCTCCAACTACCTCATCACCGGTGCCTCCGTTCTCCCACTTCTGTCCTTTTGCCTTCACAACACTCACCCACATGATCGCCATCGTCATTAGCATCGCCGAGAGCTGGTATCTGTGGAATACCAGTGTGTGCCAGACACGGTACAGAAGGGCAGTTCCTCCTGCCGGGGGGAACGCTGCTCGATAATCCTAGTGTACTATGTAAGCAATGCTTTCAAACGAACAGTGATGGATTTAACACAGTTTTTAAAACCCTGTGATTTCTTCAGTTGAAGATTATTTTGCTGAGACATCTCATGAAAGAATGATCAGAGACATTTGCAACATTACATGGTATTTACAAAGAAGGGGAAAAAGTCAACAGAAATGAAAAACAAAGATTATGCTATTCAGGATAGAGGCTGGAGTAAGGGAAGCTAACTAGGATTCTTGTTTTTCTCTCTCTCTTTTTTTTCTTTTTTTTTTTTAATTATTTTTTTTTTTACCAAGAGCATGTATTGGTACATTGTATACATAATGATCACATTCATCATGGTCATTTTGTACCTATATGCGATGTATCTTGGTTTCCCCCCTCTTCCTCATCCCTCCCTTCTGTCCCCTCTTCCATATTTACAGCAGGTTTATTTACATGAATTCTTGTTTTTCTCTGTGGAAGCCAACATTCATTTAACCAGCAGTGATTTATTTTATATAACGCAGATTCTTTCTGGAGGACAAAGCAACAAGAAAAGTAGTCAGAGACAACAGCAATTTTGAAATAAATTTAAAAAGAGATGAAAAGGAGAAAAAATATGTCATAGGGAAATACATAGGTAGAAAGAGAGTAATAATGAGCAGAAAAAATCATCAGTGTTCCCTACACGGCAAGAACCAAAAAAGAAAGAGTGTGAAGGACAGAGAGATCCATTAATGAGACAGCAGACAGTGGGCGGCCAGCTTGCAGCAAGGGAAGGGATGCTGAACTGACAGGAAGTATGGGCACAACAGTGTGGACAAAAGCCAAGTTAAGCATCCTATAATTTTAGGCGCCCTAAATTCTAGGTTGCACCCTAAAATTTTGATGGATTTCGACTTGGATTTTTAGAAAAGTATAGATTAGAGCCATAGATGTTTTAATTTCATTTATCTAGCCCAGTGGTAATAATTGGTGTGGGGAAGAACTGCCATTTGGAGTTGACCCGGTTACTTCAGAATGACCAACTCAGACAAAAACTGGAAAAGTCAACTGCATGGAGAGACTAACCACAATATAAATTGTCTACTTTTACTATAAAGGAACTGCAACACTTAACTCGAAAACAGCAGACAGGGTGTATATAAAATAAGACAAAACAGAAAATGTGCTGGTGGTGAGTCTATAGGTACTTAACCCATGAAGATCCTTTGCACTCTATTTATTTTTCAATCAGGTAAAATCTGATCCTATTTTTATACTGGTCCTTAATTATCATGACCATAACCTGGAAGGTGGATAAATAAGTCACCAGAACAGTAAGAAATACCACATTAAGACTAAGAAGCTACTTGTCACTACAAAGGAGAATCTTAGCAAATATTTACATATTCCTTCCAAAAAAGTTCAACTCATAGATTGAAGCAGAGTACAGTGACAGTTGCCAGGGGATACCTGGGGTGAGGAGAGAATAAGGTAGATAGGAAGACTTGCTCAAAGGGTACAAAATTTCACTTAGGATGACAAATTCTGGAAATCTTATCATGACTATAGTGAATGATAATACATTAATAATGTATTAGTAATATATCATATTGTATTCCAGGTGCACATACATGAAACTTGCTAAGATATCTTAAATGTTCTCAGCCCCCCAAAATAAATATGTATGGTGATGCATATGTTAATTAGCTTCATTTAATCCTTTCACATGTATAGATAAATCAAAACACCACACTGTACACCATAAACATATACAATTTGCCTTTGTCAATTATAGGTTAATAAAAGTCAGTAGGAAAGAGAGACAGATATTTACCTATCCCAATTCCTGAAGATTAGCCCCATTCTTTCAGGTCCAGTCACGTGAGACACAGAATATTATTTTTTTTTTCCAGTCTGGCCTTTGTCATCCTACTTCATTGTCTGGGCCATTCTGCTACCTCTGGGGGTGGGAAAACTTTCAATATTTTGTCTGCACACTTTACCTCATTCCTGCCGTGACTGAAACTGCCCACTACAGACAGCAGAAATTTAGGGCTGGAGAGGAAGGTGGAAGATGGCACATAGGAACGTTAAAAACAGAGCTCCTCAGCCTAAGGGACTGATAATCCAGTAATGGAAGACACAAATAAACACAACAGAAAATAGAGTGGGTTAAGTGTATGATAGGCATATTAAAATAAGGAAAAAACTTTTACTGAAATAATATGAAAGTTAAGGGGAAATTGTTGTACGAATTTAACAATAACCTGTAAAATAAAGTGAAGAATAGGGTTAAAATTTTAATTTTGTTAATATAAATAGTATTTTATAATCACTTTTTCTGGCCCTTGATTTATATACTGTGATAGTTAACTGATTGTGCCAATGTAAGTAAGAAAATGCCCAACTAAATTGGAACAGCCTAGTTCTGGGTGTGGCTGAAGGGATTTACTGAAAACAGAAGACCCACCCTGGGTGTGAGTAGCACCAACCAATAGGCTTGTTGCCTGAAAGGATTAAAAGGGAAATGAAGAAGGCTGGCTGGCTTCTGTTTCTGCATGGGACACTATAGTGAGCTCCAGGCCTTTAACTACATCCTTCCAATCGCTAGTGCGCAGACAGCCCTTTCACACTCTTTCACACCTGACTCTGTGGGTAGCTGTCATAAATCAATCTGCTAAATCCTTTCTGTATATTTTGCTTTAAGTCTGTTTTTCTTGTTAGAGTACCAAAAGTGAACTAATGTTCTCCTTATTACAAGAAATGCAATCATTAAATTTAACTTTCATATCAGTTTAGATGTTTGAGCCTAATTATAAAAACTCAGTATGTATTTTTACACAAAAGCGTAGTCATCAATTAATCTGGAGTCTGCCACAGAACAGTCATGATTAAACTCAATGTACGGAGCACTGGTGTAGAAATGAAAGGTTTGCTATCTGTTAAGGCAAATGTGAAAGATTATTTGGTAGCTGTAATTGTATGGAAATTAAAACCAACTTACTCTATAAGATGGTTCCTTTTAAATTTATGAAATTCTGCACTTTTATATTAAAAATGACAAGCACAGCATGATTTATAAGTAGCAGCCAAAATTAATTTTAGACTACATCAGCCTTTTCGCCACTAATGAAGCAAATAACATGTAGTGGTGAATGTATAGCAACACAAAAATGGAAAATCATGGCAAATATGCTTGCTAAACACAAGTTGCTATTAAGTGTGCAGTTTAAGCAGCGTATCACACAGCTGTAAGACCCTGTCTCAGTGTTAACTCCTCTTGGCTTTGGCTCCCATATCTGTAAAATAAAAGTAATAATGATACTAGTACACTTTGGGCAAAGCCTGGCATAAGGAAAACATTTAGGAGTATTAACTGCGCTGTTATCACTACTATAATATCATGCCACTGTTTCCCTGCTTATTCCTCCCTACCAAATCACCAACAAGTTAGCTTCCATCAAAAAGAAAAAAAAAAAAAGCCAGAGTTCTCTAAATGCCATCCACAAAGAAAATATTTCCTTTAATAGGCCTGTCCTCACACTTCTAGATAAAGCCAAGTATTACTATGAATTTCTGAGGAGGTTTCAAAGAGAAATCTGTCTATCTACCAAGATTGATGTTCTAAACTGAGCATGGTGGTACATGCCTATAATCCTAGACAGGGGAAGCTGAGGGAGGAGGATCCTGAGTTTGAGGCCAGTTGGGCTACACAGTGAGACTCCGTCTCACCCTCCCACCACCAAAAAAAAAAAAAAGAGCAAGGATCTAATACGAAAATTTGACAGTGACGTGACAAATACAGTCAGGCAATGTACACAAGAAGATGAAAGATCGTTAAATTCTTAATGATCTGGGGGATTCTTGCATTAAAAAACCAAAGTTCTAAACAAGTGACAAATTCTGAACCCTTAAGGTATTTGGTGTCTTCTGTTGAGGAGAGGTCTTACTACTATCCTATTTCATGTTTTTTCAGTTATCATGATTTTTCTGTTTCATTTTTTTTCTTCTTCATTTCTACCCTCTAAGGAAACTGGATTGTCTTATGTCCTTTATTTTTCATTCTACAGTTCTGAAAATTATATATGCTATTTTTTTCAATGTTTAAAATAAAGACTATTTAATCAACAGCTTGATTCTCTTTCTGAACAATTCTCGGAAACATGGATCTTTACAAGTCTGATGATGACACACCTTGAAATGCTGTTTACAGTCGGTGCTTACGTAGACACACTGCCACATTTACGATTTGCTTTACATACTCTTGCCTCTACATTTCTTTTCTTCTGGGTTCAATTATTTTTCCCTGATGGTCATTTCTGATTTAAGTCTGTATTTGAAATTTTATTTACTTCATTCCCACTTTGAAATAATAGTTTGACAAGTACAGAATTCAGAGTTGACATTTGCCTCTGGCGATATTAAGATACTACACCATGACACTCTGACCTCTATAACTGTTGCTAAGATGACTATATCTTTTAAGAGAATCGGTATTTTCTGTCTGGGTTCTAGTTCGGTGGTTTGCAGTTTCACAATTTGTCCACATGTAACTTTAACTGTTTCATTCTCTTTGTGACTTTCACTTCTGTTACCTGAGAACTTTAATTATCTGCAGAAGTTCTGCAAAATCTCAACCTTTTCAAATACTGCAGCTTCACGTGTACCCATGTGGCTCCTTCTGGGACTCCTGTTAGATGCATGCCCCGGCCTTTTTCATTTAATCATTTGTGCCTCGTAAACGTTTATTCAGGTTTTTCCATTGCATTTTCCCTTTTGTAGCATGCTGGCTGATATATCAAGCTGTATTTTCAGTTTATTGATTCACTTTTCAACTGTGCTCTTTTCCTATTTAAACAAAGTAGATTTTTTTTATTTCAATAGCATTTTAAAGAAGAATTTTATTTTGATTTAGTTCTTTTTAGGAGCACTAGAATATAAGCACTCAAGGAAAAGGCTTTTCATTTGCTTTGTTAAATGCTACGCATCAGGGGCTTGCATAATGCCAGACAAAAAGATGCTCAGCTAACACTTTTTGATGCACGAAATTTAAATCTCCTTATTTTTTCCATTATGCTTTTTATTATGAATTTCCTTTGCTCCTTCTTAGTTTTTTCTTGATAGTTTATTGCCTAAAACTGTAGGACATGATACCCATTTGTTGTATCTGTTTACTCTGCCTCGCTGCTGATGATCTGAGGACTGATTATTGCTATCATTTTACTATCTTTCATGAGTGTCACTTTGTTCACAAGAAGGCCAAGCACCATGGGTGTGGAAGTGATCATATGGAATGATTTTCTCTTTCAGATGTACTTTCAAAGCCAAATTAAAAACAAAGACTAAAAGGAAGAAAGAGAACAGAAAGAAAAAGAAAGGGGAGAAGGGCAGTAGAGAGCGGAAAAGTACATTATTCTAATTCCTCAATAGTCACACCTTGAGTTCTGACTTTCAGCCTGTATAAATCAAGTTGTGAATATGTCTACTAACGTTTCCTTAAAGTAAACTATTAACACGGTTTTGACATCACTGAGGATAATTCACGGGGTCTGACAACAGGATCACTTCCTGAGGATTGCATCCTTGAGACCGTTAAAGTCGAACCCTATCTACCGGGATGCAGACCTTCTAATATGTAAAGGACATGATGAGCATAAACAAATAATCTTGTGATTATAAATGCTGGTTCATGATCTCCTACTTCTGAATTTGAAAGTTTTGGGAAGGCTTTCAAATTCTCTATGAAAAAGTGGTTAGCCCATGGCTAAGAATTACAGAGAAAATAAGACCGGAACGATACAGAAGTCACTGAATGTCAAAAGAAGGGATACAGAAGATATCTGGAATTATTTACTTTTACTGACTCTTATTCAGAGAAGAAATTTACTGATTAGGGAAGTGAGCTGGAGAGGAGTCCATCCACATTTGGTAGAAGGTGTAATTACAGGAGTGGATGCAAACATTCAGAGAAGATTTAGCATTTTTTTGACTAAAGAAGACCTTTCACCTTAAAGTTTTATTCTTATTCTGACAGAATATCAACATTTCGATGGTACGCACTAAGGATTATATCAAGATTGAAAAATTTTTATGCATTTGTTGATTTTTAGTGTAAATATGTTCCCTATTTGTATTTTTTATGACAACAAGCACATGGGAATTCACGGGCAGAAGCCATTTCATAAAGATGTCTACACAGCACAGTGATGGTGCTTGGGATGTGCTACCCGAATACACGGCAGCCTGGCATACGGGAGACCTCCAGAGGCATCCTGTGCAGGAAGGTCTAGTTGACCTTCCCTGTTCTTTCTCCCTGGAATAGGTCATTAGACCCTATTGTAAGAGACGTCTGTCCTACACCTAGAGGGAAAAGAACATCCTTGTCTCCAAAAAGGAAGAGGTTTGCAGAGAAGAACCTGAACACAGAGGCGCTGATACATCACCACTGGGTCATGCGTTTTTGCCTCTCAGATTTCCCCATGGCTTCTCATTCATCGTGCAACCTACTACAAAACTGTCTCTTCTAGTCTTCATTTTCTAAGGAAGGCTTCCTTGTCACTTAAACTTAAATAAATCTGTATGCTTTTCCCTTGTTAATCCATCTTTTGTTGCAAGAGTATCAGTCATGAAACAATGAGTGAAGAGGTAAAGACATTTTTCCTTCACTATAGTAGCAAGTATGACTGTAATTCACTAATTTTTAATTTATTGGAATATTTGCATATTTTTATACCTAGTAAATCTTCCAAACAGTATTCCTAATGATTACATCAAAATCAGACAAAGATAATTAATTTAGAAATAACTTTAAGCTTGAATCACTACAGTCCTTATCTGTGAATTTAGAGTTAGGTGTTTTTTAAATAATATTGCATGTATTAAAAAATATCTTGAATATAATTTAGTATTATATTTTGAACTATATTATTTTTTTCTTCACTGTCATTAGATGAGAATGGCTTACCAAAAAGAAGGAAACTAAAAAGACAACCACAGATAATACATCCTGGCTTTTCTTTTATTATAGAAGACAGTGAGAAAATTATAATAAGGTCTGTAGATTTGAAAATAGTATTATATCAGTGTTAACTCCCTGATTGTGGTAATTGTATACTGGTTACATTGCCACGTCCTGAAGTAAATGTAGAGGGGCATCGTGTCTGCAAAATGCTTTCAAGCAGCTCAGGAAATGAAGTGCACATATGTTTGTACGCTATGAATGAGTATGTACATACATATATGTATACGTGTATATATGCATGTATGTGTATATATACATGCATACATTCATATAGATATGTACAAGAATCAGAAGCACTGATGTAATCCTTAAGAATTATGTCAATTCAGGGGCTGGGGATTTAGCTCAGTGGTTAGCTCAGGGCCTTGCTAGGCAAGCAAGTACAAGGCCCTGAGCTTAATCCCCAGCACCAAAATAAAAAAAAAAAGAATTTTATCAATTCAGCAATATTGAATTAAATGCGTGTATGTTGGGGAAGGCACAAAGATAAAGCAAATGTGGCAAAATGCTACTCTTTGGGAAATAGTAATTTTGTGCAATATTATTACAAGTTTTCTGTAAGTAAAATGAGTTCAATATAAAAAAATTTAAAAGAATTAAAAACAGAATATGGTTTAATAATTAGGAAAGTCAAAAAGTAAGCAAAACAGTAACATGCTATATTTCTAGCCAATAGGTGGTGCCAATAAGTACTTTTAATGGTATGAGAAAGCAAAGTTTCACATGTAGTGTTCAAAAATCAGAGGTACTGATTAAAATCTTTTAGTGTTATACTTTTCTGTAATTCTGAATTAAGTGAGGACACTGGTGTGTGTGGATAAGACTCTCAACCACAAAATGCAACCTAATACTTCCAAAAGTCTCCTTTCACCTCAGCCAAATAAAAACACAGTGCATTTTTGTACTGAACTAAACTGTTTTCCCTGTATGCGGTAGGCTCCTCTAGGTAATTATTTTAAACTTTGGTGAGGGTTAAAAAGCACAGGACAGGAACACAACCTGTACACTCATCTTACTAAGGCAGAAAGAACATTCTAGAAATTTATAGGATTAGCAAATGTGATTTCTTCTAGTTGTAAACTGCATGTGCGAACAACAGGAAATATTTCAGAAATATGCAGATGATATGAAAAGATGTTGAGTTTCTCTTAGGACACACTGAACCACTGCCCAGTTTTACATACTTTAGCTCAATGCTTAGAACTGAATTCACCTCGGTAAATCATACTGGTCCAATCTAATTTCACATTCCTAGAATTCA
Source organism: Hystrix cristata (assembly GCA_004026905.1). Lineage (NCBI taxonomy): Eukaryota > Metazoa > Chordata > Mammalia > Rodentia > Hystricidae > Hystrix > Hystrix cristata. The sequence continues at coordinate 66,014 of PVJO010003484.1, forward strand.
ACTGCTATCTACCAGCAGTGACATTTATAATAACCATTTGCTCAGCAAACCTAAACCAGCCTCATTTTAATGAATATTTTGAGAATTTGGATTTTAGATTTTAAAATTCCCAAAGAGCACAACTTCAAACATTTCAAATTACTCAACCTAATTAAATCTTTCTGTGGAGGTATATTAATTCAATTATTTTTACCTTTAAAAGTTAAATGGATCACTTGTAATTTTCTCTCAGTATCTAAACTCAGCAAAGATAGTGGTTAATGTAGCTTTGCAACATAAGTCTTTGGTCAGAGGAAAAAGGCTCAGTTAACTAGATGAATTCTTTTATCTATTAAAGAGACAAGATTACAACTCTGAGAGATAGGAGGGCATCAATGAAGCATAAAGGGCCTGGAAATTAACTGGTAGAATTTGTTTCAAAGTAATTTCAGAGTTATTCTTTCTTTCTTTTTTTAGTACCAATGACTAAGGAATCTCAGGGGGAAAGCAGGAAAAATACTTTCTAAAGTGAACTCAATTCTCTTGAAAATATTTGACTGCGTTGCTTCTATTTAATCAATAATTCTGTGTTCCAAGGAGAAAACAGTGGAAGTCAACACATCAACCACTGTGACAGTCAAACATTGGGTACCCCAATTTCCTTCTTCATCTTATACTTGGGCTTCCTCTTCTACTTTTAAGAAGAGTCACTGGAGCTTTTTCCTTCAGTAACGAAGCCTGAAAACAGAATACAGATCCTGTCTGCTGGGCACACAGCTCCATTCCTTGAGGTGAACAGATCAGGGTGACGTGGACAATGTCCCAACAAGACTGAAGGGTAAAAACTTCGATGGGAAGAATAAGTCTTGGTTTAAAAGCTGTGCTCTGAGCTTTCTGCCCTCTGTACGGTATTATGGAGTGATGAGGCTTAGCGCTCGGTAGGCCTTGGCTTGAAAGGGATGGAAGGGATCAGGTAGAGGTCAGAGGACTGAAAGACAGAGCTGCTGGCTGTCCAGGCCCAGCTGGGACTCAGGCTTGAAGGAGAAGGACAGAGGAAGACTAAGAGCAGGTGAGCAGCAGAAGCAGATAAAATGAGCTATGCTTCTGGCTGCCGAGGAATCACAGTAGTATCAGGCAGACAGCAAAATGGGGATGGATCCCACCAATGAGAGGAGAAAGCCTTCGCAGAAAGCTCTACAGTACAACGGTTTCTTTCACTTTTCATAAAGGCGGTAACAAGCAGTTTTCATAATAGTCACAATGGCTATGAACAGAAAAACGAGGACTCAAGGACTAAGGTGATTTGAGTCTCATTTTCTGGTAGGGATTCCAGTAAGGGCACAATGAGCTTGTCTGTGAGGCACGAGATGGATCCGCAGGATAATGCACACTTAGTGCCAATGGCCCAAGGATGGGATGACTTTCCAGGACGCTGTCCCGGAAACTGCCTCATAGGAACACCATGTGAATTACCAAGGAAATAAAAAATTTCTATTGTCACGTGAAGAAAGTAAAGGAAATCAAAATTACTTCCAATTATGTATTGTTTAGCCCAATATAGTCATAATGTTCTCATTTAAACAAGTAATCAAATATTAATGGGATATTTTACATTCTTTTCATCATACCAAGTCTTCAAACCCTGGTGTCTAGTTCACACTAACAGCATCCCTCGGCCCCCCCGCTGCTCTCGGCTGCCGTCCAGCACTGAACAGTCACATGCGGCTGGTGTCTACCACCACGGGGAGCACAGTGCAGACTGTGTTTAACGACCAAGTAATAGTCAGTGGACTCAAGAAACACCAAACAGTTCAAAACAGAACTAGTGGATTTGGCTGGAAGCCAATGAATTTAGCCACTAAATTTTTTTTAAAATAGTAGTAGCTCTGTCATCCTACTGAGAATGCACTAACGTGAAACCATTTGGTCTATACACAATAGGAACCACCATAATTCTTTCACAGGAAAATAGAACACAGGCACACATAGAAGCTTCTATCAAGTCTACGTATTACTTCATGCATCCCTCTCCTATTAATTCCTCTTAGTTTCACAGGGACTCTACCCTCAACATTGAGTGTTCCAAGTCTCTTGTTTATTTAGTGGTAGATATAGGACTCTGTCCGAAGCAAATAAAATCTATCTGCATCAAACAAAATCCAAGTTACTTCCCCAACTCTTGGGAGAGGGAGGAGAGAAGGGAGCTTACCACTCACTTCTGCAGGAAGGGCTGCCACATGTGTGAGCTGTGGGACTTATGGCTGTCACTGCAAACTAGGTAACCTATATAGGCTGTAGAAAGTGATATATCCTATGATATGTTACCACTCTAATACAGCATGTACTGTGTATTACATATAACTTACAGTGATATTCTTCATTTCCTCTCTGAACAAGCATGCACACACTTTCTCCACACGGCCTCCGATCAGCATGACTCTCCTCAGCTGACTGCAATATGTCAAAGTGTGTATCTGTTACCCAGTAAAATAATGTCCCTACTTGTAGCGAATGGAGAGACTGAAGCACGCTTTCAGTGGCCTTTACTAACAGATTTCCATGTATCAGCCCTATTTCAACCTAAAAGTCACAAAACCCAAGCATATCTGTCACTCAATTTTTATCTTTTGGTAAGGGTACTGCTGAACAAGTTCTAGTCTTCTGCTTTGTTTCAAACCAGAACGGAATACATTTTTCATGAAAAGTTATGTGAAACTCTATTACAGCATACAGAGTCGTACCACAATGCTTATTGACCACATTTTTAAAGTTAGGCAGCGACAAGAGACCAAAAAAAGGGCTACTTTTTCTCACGCACCAATTTCTTTAGCCTGAAATAAAAGTGTAGGGAAATTCAGCCAGCCTCACGTACTCACCTGCATTGGAGCCAGTCAAATTGTAGCGTGCATTCAGCTTTTTGATGATGTTCTCGTGGATTTGGTACCACTCACTCTCTGTGTTACACCTATGAAAACATTGTCACTCAGTTAAGCTTCAGTGATGCGTGACATCAAGCAACGACCTTAACAGCACACCTGCTCTTTTTGTTATAACCATAATGTTCTTCCCTAAATCTCCCTAGAATCCCCCAGAACCTACTGCATATGACTGTCAGTTTTAGCACGGCTGCCCCAAGATGAGCAGAAAGGTCCGGTCCTGGTAAAGCCTGCTCAACTACCTTATCACAGAGCAGCTGAGAAGAACAACTCACAGATTAAAAGTGGCCCCAGGACACAAAAACAAAAACAAACAAACAAAAAGAACCCTCACAGAACAATGCATAAAGTGAAGGCTGTGCAGAATAAGAGTTCTATGCCTAGATTTGAAAATTCATGATTTAATGAGCTTCATTCCTCAGGCGGGTTATTTACTTTCTCTGTGCCTCAATTTCTTCAAGTGTGATAGAGATAATACACTAGAACATTAAACATGAGCCTAGGATAATCCCTTGCATGTAGTAAATGCTCAATAAATATTATTTCTCATTAGTAAATAGCTAGTCTCTATCTTCTGCAAGATTACCGCCTTTGGCCAGCATGAAAATGTCACAAATGAAACAAAGCAAAACTGCTGTTAACACAGCTTACACTGGCGAAACGCTGGCAGGATCTACCAAAGAACACTAAAGTGCACTCAGATATTCTGTGTCTTGGAGAAATCGTATCTCTCTCTTCTTATTCACATAGGTATCTACACCTCTTTCAGCTCTTCTCACTTGCTAGCTCATGCTATCTCTATTTACATGGTGTTCATCACCTAGCAGACTACGAAGGCTCTTGAGGATGGATCTAAGGCTGGCGGATACCTTCAGTCCTCCTCAGTATCACAAATAGTGGACTTAACAACATCAGTGCATGGATGGATGGATGAATGGATGGATGGACAGATAGCACAAATGCTCCTTCCCAAGAGTCCTAAGTATCAAGATTTTATACCCAATCCAAACGTCCCACAGGATAAATTACTTTTCTTGGTGGTGATCATGTCTGAGGCAGAAAATGCACAATTACTAGCTTACATATATTTTCATTTTATCACCCCAGGTTTTCCCAGGATGAGCATGACAGATGTTATTTTCAAGCTAGTAATAGTGGCCTATCAAACTGAGTCCCAAATCTCGAAAGTGTGGAAAATTAAGATGAAAGAAACCATCCCACCTCTCTCGTTTTGAGACACCTAACTGCCATTCACAACATTCTAATTCCAGTATTCTCATTTCAGCCCAGGGAGAAAGGAACAAAGATAGTCAGTTTCCTATTAGTTAAATGATTTCAGAGACTGTGCCTTTAATATAAAAACTCCACATAAAATCAAAGCTCCTAAAGTGGGCAACTGAAATATCTTCCAGTCTCAGGTAAGTGTTTGTTACTATTCCGTGAGTCCCAGACAGGCTAGTGATTTGGTCATCCTAACAAATAGAAATTTCTTCCGAACTGTTTCTAACAAGCACCCTTCTACAGCATTTTACTAAATTCACAGGTTCTTCCTATTGTACAGTGATTATTTTGACTGGCCAGTATTCTGAAATGATTTTATAGTTTGCTGAATCAGCATTTTTAAGGAATTTCTCTTCTAGGGAGAATTATCCAAAACCATATTTGATGCTTAAGAAAAGACAGACAATAAAATATCCTAAGGAGCAACATGAATATTTTTACGAGAGTGAGTGTCTTCCAGAGGCCGAGCTGGAACTCATGGGTCTTCTTCAGCTGGCTGCATAATCAAGAGTAACACATGTAACTGTCAGTCCTCCAGTTTTCTCAGCTGTGAGATAAATACTATCCACACCGAGAAAGACTATTCTAAGACATGATGAGACTGTATTTGCAGAAAATTTTAGTTTTCTTAATAAGCAGTGCCACAAAACATCACCCTCACATTACTAGGCAGTGGTGGGAAATAACATCTGTGAAGATACATCTGATCATTGGAGGACTCAGGTTCTGGAGCAGAATAAGCTTGACTGCAAATCTGATTCCCTTTCTCATTGGCTGGGTGGCTTTGGGCAATTATTTAACTCTCTGTCTTTATTTGTACAGAGGTGAGCTCACAGCACTTGCTTCTTAGGTTTGTTGTAAGGAAAAAATGACATGCACAGAGTAAGTACACAGTAAATAAATTATATTTTATGACTATCAGCAGAGTGTAGAAAGAAGATCATTATGGATTTAAGCCTACTCAATAAAAGCGAGGGGCTGCCGTGTGATAAAAGAGTAACATGTTCTATTATCCATTAGTTTCAAGAAGTTCTCAAGTTTGAAATCAAGGTCAAGGTTTCATCCCTCTTAATACAGAGAAAGTGAGTTCCCAGTTGTGAACCACAGTCTACAGATAAATCTTTGTTAACTACTAAATGTGTTGCAGAGGTCCAACTGGGTGGAGCGTATATAAATCCACGAAATGGTGCAGCAGTGGTCAAAAAGCTAGTTGAAGTAGGTGTCCCCTAGTCAGTGGGTCAGTAGTGTTACCACCGTATCTGAAAAAAATATATACTGGCATGTATTTGAGCTATTGGTACAATCTCTGAACAAAAAATAAAAGATAAGAGCAATTTGCTCATGGAGGTGGCCTGTAAAGTAGTCCTCAGGCCAGGAATGGGCTGTTATGGTGATATTAATTACCAACTTGGGGAGGTAGTCAGGAGAGGCTGGTACAAACCCGTAGGCATTTAAAAACTCATTTGATTTACAATTTGGACCACACTGAGTGATTTTCTTGGTTAAAGTATCACGGGTTGAACTGTGCCCCCCCCCCCAAAAAAAAGATAACATTTAAGTCTTAACACCGGACATCCCAGAATATACCTTATTTAGCAAAAGGGTTTTTGCAGAGGTATATGTTATAAAAAGGTCATTAGGGGGAGCCTCAATCTGATGTGACTGTGTCCTTATAAAAGTAGAAATCTGGATGCAGAGATGGCACACACACAGGAGAATGCCATGTTAAGATGGAAGCAGAGATCACATGACACATCTAGAACATGAGATGCCACAGAACATCAGAGACTATCAGTAAACCATCAGATGCCAGGAGAGAAACACTAAAGATTCTCCTTGACAGCCTACACGAAGAACCAACCTGCCACACCCTGACCTCAGACAAGCAGCCTCCAGAACTCTGGGACAGTAAGTTGTCACTGAAGCCATGCTGTTCATGGTACTTCGTTATGGTAGGCCCAGCAAACCAATATGTGGGGTAAGAGCATAATCACTTGAGCTTCCCTTTCCTGATTTTAATGAATTTTTATTAAAAATGCAGTATTTCTTCCAAGAACAAATTAATTGTCTGAGAGCAAATAAATACTAGGTTTACAAATTCAGCAGGGCTACTCTAGATGTAGATCATCTACCCAATTGATAACTGTATGGATTCACTGGCCCCTGATCTCATAATTCCTTTCACTGGCAAACAGTGACTTGTGGGCTCATCTGTAGCAAGCTGACAGATTACTGGGCTGAAAAACATCTCACACACCCAAGCCATCCACTCTTCTTCAACCATCTGCACACTCTGTGCCAGCCCAGCCCCTGCCTTGTGCACACGTCTTACATGTACACTTTCAGGACCAGGTCATCCTTCGTCTCTCCCGTCAGCAGATCGGCGATGCTGAGAACCGCACAGCCAAAGGGCCGTCGATACTGCACACTACAGGCATTCTTCTTTTCTCCAGCACCCATTCGACCTGTTAGTTAAAGAGCAAACATGACATCTGATAAGACACATCTTAAATAGAGCCACACAGAATGACAAGACAGGCCATACAAAATGTAACAGAGTCACGGGAAGGACACGAGTTGAGGGCAACAGAGGACGACATTTCAATCCAGGATTCTGATCTTCAATCGCCACCCGAGCTGTGTGACCTTGGACAGGCGGCGTACATTCTGGGCATCAGCGCCATCTGTGAAACACAACGACTGGTGCCCATCCTATGTTTGGGAGCCCCCTTCCTACTCTCAGGGTTCTTGAAGGCATCCCGGAGATTTGCATCTTTAAAGGCAGGGATGGCGCCTGTTTCATTTTCTGTTTAAAATGCATTCCAGTCTCAAAACTGATTTCAAACATTTCACCTTTGGAAGGAAGCAGGGGGTGAGTCTCTGAACACACCGCGGAAGCACAGGTGATGAGGTGAGCAGGCTCCTGCCGTAGAGGGCAGGCAGCTCACACCTCAGTGGCTCACTCGCTTCTCCTGGGACAGTTGGACTGTTTCAAAGTTTAAACTTGTTTTACATGGTCATATATTTTAAACCATGTGATAGATATACTATTTTAGTTTGCTTTTGGCAAATTAGTTACCAGTGGATTATGTGGAAAAGCAAAAGTAGCAAGTACACCCAAGTTAAAATGTATCATGGCTAAAGAAAATGTGGTTTTTCTACACAATGGAGTACTACACTGCCATAAAAAAGGATAAACTAGAGTCATTCGTATATAAATGGATGTTCCTTGAGAACATACTTTTAAGTGAAATAAATTAGACACTCATGAGCACACATCGAATTGTTTCTCTGACATGAGAAACCATAACTGTAAATAAGGACAAAGAGATATAATAGGTATTATATAAAAGGAGGATGGTGTGCAGAGGAGAGGAGTACTAGAAGGAAAGAAGGGGAAAAGCAGAAAGGCAACAAAGGTCAGAAAAAGGAAAGGGAAAATATGGAAAATGATGAATAAACCCGCTGTAAACAGGGAGGGAGGTAACAGAGGGGAGGGGCGGGGGAGAGGCGGGGAGAACCAGGATGCACCATGTATAGGTACAGAATAAATGTAATGAATGTGACCATTGTATGTAGAATGTACCAATACATGTTCTTGGTTTAAAATGAAAAAAAAATGTATCATGGTAACGTGGGGGAAATATCTGCAAATTCGTCTCCACATGCTTGCCAACAGATTCATAAATTGTTTCCATCTGAGCAAAATTCTAAAGCGCATCACGATGTCTCCAGCACTGCCAAAATCCAATGTTGAACAGGAAAAAAAAAGCTGGCAATATCCAATTTGGTTTTCCACTCACCACTGATGAAAGAAAACCACCTCTGCAGTATGTTACCTTCAGGAAATATTTACGAATAGCAGCTGGAAAACTTGTTAGCTTATAGATAGAATCAAAACTAAAAAATGGACAAAAGGAGTCAGTTGCTTTTTAGATGTTAGAAATGTAAGAACTTTAAACATCACATTTCTACAACCTGGTGCTATATTCTGTAACTAAATTTTAATCTACAGAATTTTAAATATAATTTCTGCCTACAAAGTAAACACCTTGAAATGTCATATTTAAATTTAACTATCAACCAACCATACTTTTACTTACAGAACTGATTTAAGCAAATTTAAAACACTGGCCACTTGTTAGTTTTTATAAAATGCTCAATTTATCTCTGTTTTGAATAGGACTACAGATTGCATTAGGGAGAAATACATACTACAATCTGGATCAATATCATGATTCAGAAAACAATTTTTTAACGTGTTCCTTTCTGTATCCAAGACGGCGAAGAGACTAGGAGGAGCCCTGAGAACCATCTGAGAGGGCTCTCTAGCTAGGTCCGCCGCTCCGAGCTCTGTGAAGCTTGACTACAGGCGGCTGGCTCTGCAGGCACCACAGCTTTGGGTACCAAGGCTTTGCTCTAAGTACTATACCAAAAGGGTGATCTGATGCCAGCCTTGGTGTTTCCAACTCTAGGATTAATCAGAATTCTTAGTACTGGTCCAATTTCTAGGAAATTTTTCCAAGCAAGATGGAACGTGGGAGGAGTGGAGAATTTGCATTATTGAGCAAACAGCCAAAAGCCAAAAGGGCTGGCATACAGGTTGAAGGAACGTAATAACTCAGGATGTACAAAGGGATATAAAACTATTCATTTCTTTTTGCTTCCCCTTTCTTCCAAATCTGAGCGTGAATTCCCAGAACTGATGCATTATTGCATCGACAGCCAGCGAGGGACAGCCAGCGAGGGTCAGTGTGCCCTTTTCCCAGTAAAGCAGGTACAAGGGACTTCTACAAAATACAAGAAGTACCTGTTCCTGACAGATAACCGTCTTCTACTCCTTAATTTCACTGATTCAAAGGAGCTAGCAAACTAAGTCTTATCCTTTTTTAGAGTGTTTTACCTTAACCTCATTTCTCCTCAGTCTGAAAATATCAAGCCAGTAAATATGACTTGTAAGTTTGCTGTAACAATCCTAGGGAAGTATTCATTTGACCAAATCTAGGGGTAGTAGCTAATTTCTGGCTCGATATTCTTTCTGCCAACTTTATGATCATAAAAACCTTAGTAAAAGGATCACTAATGAAATGCTGTATATTTGAAAAGCAGCCCGGGGATAGGTCACAGTGCTGTGGCTTCCTGGGCCACAGAGCTGTGAGTGACAGCAGGGGCTGGCAGGGCACACTCTTCTGCATGTTCTGCCATTGCCCAAGCCTATAGATAGTGTCTAGAAAGTTCTGGAAACAAAAGTGGTTTACGTTTCCTCCAATGCTGTAGGAAATTATTCATCATTTTAGCAATGTTTCCATGAAGATATGCAAAACCACATTTTATACTGCCAATTGGCATTGCAAATTTGAATTAAAAAACAAAGAAAATTACAAAACATACTGTACCCCTACCATTCTTGGGCCAGACAAAAGTTTTAGCCCAAAAGTACATGAAAGCCAAGGCTCCAACTTTTCCACTATTTTAAAAAAACTTTTTTCCATATTTTTCTCACATACCCACTTATGAACATTAAAGACAAAGTTTATTTTTAAAAACTTACTTCTTCAGTCCTTCAAATATAAAAATAACATTAAATGAAAACAGGTTTTCAGAACATATTTTCACAAGAAAATCATACAGAAATATCTACGATGGAATGACAACATACTTCATATTCTTCTCTATGTACAATGTGGTTACTATGTGTAGGATAAAAGACTATAAAAACAAAGATCATCTTGTAGAATGGCATAGAGAGCTATTAACTCTCATGCAGAAATATTCCCATGCAAGTAACGCAGCACAGTTAGCTGAAGAAGAGGGAACAAATTCCCAAGACCAACTGGTCAGCTGTAACAGAAAAACTGTGTTGGCTACACTATTCATTTCACTTCACTCCTCTGCTGTAAAATGCCTGCTTTTAGAGGCATTTCATGTGGAAAATGAGGGAATGTATTCTGGTTTTATGAAACATGGGCAACACCACAACAAACGTTAATAATTGCTACATTATATAAATATTTTATGGTTAAATTAGATTTGGGAAAAGCTGAGATCAATAAAGTTAGAGATGCATATTCGTGTCTTTCCTGTAGGACTTCTCAGACCTTTTAATAACCTGGTGACATTATACAAGACAAAAACACGGTACTTGGTGCCTCATGCCTGTTTCCTTACAGCATCTTCTGCAGCAATACTCAGCAGCACTGTGCACTCAGAAAAGGCTGCTTGGTGTAAAGCTTTCACAAACTTGTGGGAAACTCAGCTCCTAAAAGTTTATTTTATGCTATTAGAAATTAGAAGTTAAAGACACAAATAAAAAATGTTTGAATCAAATATGTTTAGGAAGTCTAATAAAACAAAATAGAGCACAGCAAACTACTTAATGACTTAGATTGAAAGAGACAAAATCTATTTTTGATGGGGGAAGAAGTTGTATATGAGGCTGTGAAGGCCAGAGAATAATTAACAATCTCTACACTTCCTGTATTCAAATTTAGCTGCAGACAGACAAAAACAAAATTCAAAACAAAACAAAACAACAAACAAAAACATCCACTTAGAGACTTCTCGGCTGCTTGTGCTAATGCAGGGTCCATGCTGTACCTACCAATTCGGATAATGTGCACGGTGATGTATATATCCTTTCTTAACTCGCTGCTACCCAAATCCTACCAAAAAACAAAGCCTGGTTATTTTAGCAGTCATAATCTTTACAGCAGCACTTAAGCAGCATACTACATTATTTTCACAAGTAATAGAAGACAAAGGTGAACAGGGACATTCTTAGTGCAATGTTTCTGGCAGCAGCACATGCTTCACATCCTACTTTAAAAATATCAACTTTAAGTCATTTATTGTCAAATACTTCACAGGAAAGACCATGCTTGATTCCATCTCTCAACTACTCATTCCTTAAACACTTACGAAGCACATACTAAACATAAGGCGCAATGCCGGGCTTTACCACTACTGTATGTACTTGGTAACAGTACAACAGGGTCAGCATTATCACATCAACAGAGTATTAAACAAAGGACCAAAATAATATGCTACAGGAAGTAAAGTAACTATGAATGGCAGTACTCAGAATTCCGGCCATGAATGTAATTTGGCTGTTATTTATAAAGATTAAGCAAATTCACTATTTTATCTCACTATACTTTATTTCTCCTAAGTAATATGAAGACAATATATTCCTCGATTAATGGCCGAATTCTGTTCCTGCAACTAGGCAGTTAACCTAATTGGTCACTGAGGAAATGTATATAGTATGTACAGTACAATACCCAGAACAAAGAAATGGTCAAAGGAAACTCCGACTTGATGACTTTGCTTTTATTTGCATGACTCTTACAAGCAGTACTGTGATGCATAACAGAATATAAAACTACAGCACTGTACAGTACGATCAGCAAAAATTACAGTACTGTACTGTGAAAGAAGCCAGCATCAGGCACACTGCAGCTCATGTTCCCATGTCGTAGGTCCGAACGCAGGTCTTAAGTCTGAGCAGCTGGTGCCGAGGACGAACGGTGGCTGACCAGGCAGGTCATTACACAAGGAGTATCTGCTTGACTGCAAGGACATGCCTCATGGAGGAAACAAGTTCCACTCACCATGAAGAGGGAGCAATGTCGTTCTGGTTTATCTGGTGCTTTGGGAAGCCCATTTCTGTTCAGTCTCAAGAAAAATCTCTCACTATAAAAGGAAAAAAAGTTAAATGCTTTCAAAATTATTTAATATTCATCCTTTTTATAACTGCCATCCTATGAGGCCATTCATATAACTTCAAATTGGTTATATAAATTAGGAGAGTATGGATGATAATAAACGTTTGCTTCATTTCTGATAAAACTAGCGGAGCAGCAAAACAAACATGTATCTGCAAAATAATTAACTTTAAAGCAACAGGATAGGTTTCCATGCCAGTAATACCATTGGTATTATTTCAAAAAGTGGAAACCAATGCACAAAACAAGAACAGACAGCCTAATGCTTCATGCATTTGTATCTAAACTTTTTTTCACATTTTACATTATTTAATTAAAATTAAGGACAAATGGCTTTATATTCTATGGACTTCTAGGTCTGTAATCCAAAAAGCAAACAGAGTTCCAAGAAGTAAAACTTGAATTTTCTTAGGTCTACAAATGAATGGGCCTGAAACTCTCCACCAAACCTGCATTTCAAAATACAGTGCCCCCCTATATTTAATGCAAACATAAATGATCCTGTTGATCAGTCACTAATTCAAGTCAATAAATACTTATGAATACCATTTAGAGCGAAGGTATGACACTATGTTAAAAAATGAAATGATTATAAATTCAAGAAAAATTAATCTATCAGCTACTAAGAGCTTCAAATCCTAACTGAATTTCAATATCCTGGTGCCTATGATAGAATTGAATAGCTGGCTGCTGCAGGCAGAGAACACAGAACCAATATCCACTGAATGTGAAATCAGCACACAGTGTGGCCTCGGTCGGCGCTGATTCAGCCTAGCAGACGAGGCAGGAAATAGAGAGCAGGACCCTAGTAAAAGGCTTGGAACCTTCCAGGTCTCTATTTGTTCATCACTCAATCTTTGCTTTAAATAACAGCTCTTTATTTAAATACATACAAGAAGGAAAATGAGAGCCATAAACCGATCTCTAAGGAAGCATATGGATTGGAATTCATGGCTGTTTTGAAACACTCTCATTCTCTGTTGTGATCCAAATCTAGACAGAGATATTTAACAGATTCAACTGCCTGGCTAACTTCATCTTTTTCTTGTATTATGCCTATTCCTGACTTCTCCAATGAGAAAGGGCAACCAATACACATTTCTACAGGGCCATTTCCATTCCTATCACTCAAGTTTTTTTCAACAAAGCAGGTGGCTGATAAGGAATGAAAGATGAGAATATAGATTGCTACAGGAATGTGCAATTGAAGCTCAATTCCCACATGATATTACTCTCAAAGTGGGGCTGGCAACGACAGATACAACCAAGGATGCAGAGCTAAGTCTCATCCTATTGTCATTTACTATAATTAAGCAAAAAAGATGGCAGGCTGTCATTGTAGTGGAAAAAAATTCACTAGTATTTTAAATTTAAGGTACAATGAAAACATATATACAAAAATTCATCTTGGAATAAAGGAATTATATTTTGTATCATGATATTATCAGGTAACGCTTTTGAGAAGTCATTATTTGACATGCACTCTGCTTGGACTTCATGTAGATTAACTCCTTTTATACTCACTATGCTCTTAGGAAGTAGGTACTATTAGGATACATACCCATTTTATAGATGGGAAAACTAAAGTAAAAATAGTTTTGCCCAAGATCACAGAGCTGGTATATTACTAAGTAAGGACTCTATCCCAAGTATAAACTGAAAATCTTCACACTTCATTTGAATTTTATAGGAAAACTATTTCTCTGCCATATACAAATATTGAGCAAACATCTCCAGAATACTGTGATAAAGACATAGTCATTCATGCACTTGGGACACCCACATGACCTTATCAAGCCCATTTACCCAAGATTTCAGGGTAAATGAAAGAAATGTGAATTTTTGACTTAACATGCTTCAAGGCAGCCCTTAGTTGAGATTGTCTTTTGGTAGTTTTTGCAATTAAAAAAATGAGTTGAGAAATACATTATTCTACTAAACAAAGGCGAACTCCAAAAAGATTCAAGAACTTGATTTTACTTAGTCAAAACTAAGGTTTAAGACTGCTATTAGTTTTACTTCTTAATCACCAGTCACTACTAACATATATTTATTAATTACATTTTAGTACAAAACACAAAGTGAGGTGAGCAACTTCCCATCCTCTCTATCAGGTACAGTAGAATCCACTCTGCATGTTTTGAGATTTACATCTGTGTGAGGTTCCTCTTTGTGCATCCTGAAACATTTCAGACAAATCCAACACTATCTTCTGAGAGATGTTTGAAATGATGAATACCAATAAGAGTAACGTAAAAAAGTCAATCAAACATTTTAGATATTAAAACATTAACATCGATACTGTTACAAAATACTATTCCATACCTGCAAGTTTCATCAATGTTCTGGTAAAAAAACTGTTTTTGAAAGATTCTATTTCAGAGAAAGATCCTTTTTGCTCTGTCACTATTTTAATTTCACTAGTCTAGACAGAACTCTGATTATGCAAGTATTATAGTATATCATATCTCATTTGAGAAAGAATATCAATATGTACCAAACTCATGACACATCACTAAGCTTAAAAATGCCTTAAAAGGGAGACGAAAATAGACTGAAGATGGTACTGTGGAGAAATAAGTCATGTGCAACTTATTAAAAACCAAAGTGTTTTTCAAAGGAAAAAGAAAAAAGTCTCTGACAAACTAAAAAACATTTTAACTCATTTGGTGACATGCTGTTGTTACACAAACACAATCAGTTTCTCTTCAGCTTTATTGATACTAGCAACTACTTAATCAGCAAATGGTTTGGGGGGAAACGAAGGCCTATGGTAATATATTCCAGAATCTTTGAATCATTAATTACCCGCCCACACTCCCAGGTTTGGAGAAGAGCAGAATGTATGCCTGAACAAGTTAATGATATTTCATTACAGCACATCTTCTAAAATTCTCTTAACTATCTCACATCAAGTTCTGGGGCCACACACAAAGGTATTTTTGAAGCTCTCAAGTTTGTTTCTATTGCAACCCTACTATAAGTCTGATCCATAAACAAAACTAATTTTTACAAATTTAAAAGCTGTCCTATCACAAGATGCATATACCTCCAATAGATCATCTATATTTTTTTCCTAATCGTAAGAGGTTTGCTTGTTTCTTTCCTATTATATTGTGAACAACCAGAGTGGAAGTAACTCATAACTTGTTAATCTTTGGCTTCTGGCTAGTGATTTCTTAGTAAGACTAAATAAATTCAGTGTTTTAGGGGAACAACATTTAGATAACCGGAAAGCTTTAAATCCTAACCAAGGTTCACTCAGTTCCCCGTGACGTCCTTTAGGGAAATGTACACATGAGATCTGCAATTCACCTAATTAACTTCACAGTAACTCTATGTCCTAAATCAGGCCACCTAATACTGTCTTTATATATTTCTTACCTTTATACTATTAAATATATAGTAGTGGAAAGTCTGTATTAACAGTGTTTTCTAATGCTTTCCTCTTCTTAAAAAGTAAACAGAATACTTCTAAAAACACTGAGAAATCAGAGTGTTTAATCCTAAAGCTCAGCTCCTAACAACTCCAAATGACTGTCATATGTAGCAAAAAGCAGCCAACAAAGCCTTGGTATCTTCGGGTCAAACACTTTTCTCCATTCTTCTCAAACCACATTTCCAGCACAAATGACAGAGCTTTTCCTCAGCAGTAAATGAGAAGGGCTCCTCAAGCAATTCTTCCTAGATATGGCTATTAATGTGCTTTCTAATTTTAAAACTCCAGCCACATTAAGGTCATAAGCTCTTTTGATTCCAGGGAAATGGAAAGAGGAAGACCCTGGATACCAGTTTTTCCACAGTACTTTACCTAAGAAGGAAACAGACTATTTTCTTTTCTTAATAGTAACATCCAAGCCCAGATTCATTTCACAAGTACTTCCGTGTTGCTGCCGCTAAGCCACAAATGATGTGAGGGCTCTGTCAGGACAGTGAAGGACTTGGGTTCAGCTGAATGACATAAAAGGAGATAAATGTTTAAGTTACAGCCAAGTCTGTTGCCAATTTTGAATATCAAGTCAATTCTCTCCTCCCAATGGATGATTTAAAACCATTTCATACTATTATTATTTATTTGCGGAGAATAAAAATACCTGAAACAAAATTAGTTTTAGGAAATAAAACTCAACGGAAAAAGGAATGCAACGTTCTCTTAAAATTATAAATAAATTAAGTGGACATCACTTAAAAATAAATGAATTGCTGTTTCTTGATGCCAGAACTATGACAAAACTAAATAACTGACTAATGAATTAAATAAATGATTTTGATTGTTGATGTAAGAAGGATAGCAATGACTCGTTCAGTTCAGAACCCTTGGGATCCTAGAAATCACAAACGTCACATCCAGTAGAATCCTTAGAAAGCAGAATACTATATAACTAAATGACTTAGGAAAACACTTGTTTGGGTTCCTCCCTAGAGAAGTAGTTAAGAATTTCACTGGAAAAAAGTTTGCCAGGGAAGTTGCTAGGAGTAGGCAGTGATAGGATCTAGGTCAACAGAAACAGGAACTATGAAGTAAGAAGGCCTGCACCCAAGCAGAGCATCTGTGCTTACTCTTCTGGGAATTTACATAATTTGATCATCAAGAACATTGTATCACTGACATTTAACAAAAAGGAATCATCCTGATCTATATATGGTAATTATTCTGACTTTTCTAAGAATGCCTCTTTGTTAGGACGGCATGTTTAATAAGAAACGTTGAAAACAAAGTAAACCTGAGCCCTATATCAAGTACGCTAATTGAAGAATGTATTTTTTTTTAAAAGGTAAAGAAATCTTAAATAAAAAACAGAATACATAATAAAAATCCACATAATCTAAGCCCTGCAAAAACAATGGGTATAATAAATCTTTCATGCATTTATTATCTCAAAAAGATGTTCTATTTTTCATGAAAATAAGTCAAAACCAAATTTTCCTTTCAACGGCATGCTGAGAGATGCAAAAGCTTACTCATATTCTTTATATTCATTACAAATGTAAAAACCGAAACCTACCTAGAATGCCATTAAACAATATTTATTAGTTATATGACATGCGGAGCTCTACATTTTGAAGGTCATGTGCTCTTTGAAGCAGGAGCCACGAAGGCTCTGTGCTGAGAGGGAAACACCCATGTTTATGAGGACAGCATACTATTCTGTTGAGGCCTACGGTTTATGCGACTTAAAAAAGGAAAGTTATGCTGAACCTCACACTGAACTTAAGCACAGAAAAGGTGAGGAATCATTCTTTTATAAACAAAATACTTTTGCAAAAAAAAAAATGACATATTGGATATCAGACAAAGGGATGGTGTAGCAGCTCTGATTTTAAAAAATGTTCCTCTACATCTTAAACATAAGCAGAATAGACGATCTGTTTGGGAATGAGTATTTTTCCTCTTTTATACAGTCCTGTCTCCCCCAGAGGAGTGTGGCTGCAGGAGGAGGGCAACAATTGCTTGCTAAATGAAAAAACAACTGAACGAACCACAGTAATTCCACAGGAATGGTGTGAAGTTTATGATGCTTCACTGGAATGAAAAGGAGGAACAGTCTCTGTTTAACTTGTAGTTCAAAATTTCCAAATAGAAATACTTAGCGGAGGATGTATACATTTATCTGGCAAGTTTTAGGTCCTTTTTTTGTTTCAGCATGATAGTGTTTGCAAATGATGCTTCCCAAGAGACAGGTGTGGAGAGCACAGTTCTGATTCACAGCGTGGAACATGAAATAACTCTATAAATGTTTCTGACACACTCAACACCCTGAGTTCCCTCCCTTATTAAGAAGCACATCCCCCCTGGAGTGAAAGGATGATAGTAAAGATTAAGACACTAAAGGTGTGATCTCTGAATGCTTCCCCTCAACAGCTTGGAAGCTTCCTTTAACTGCATCCTCCGCCATCCTGTGTCAGGTACTCTGCAAGGTGCTGAGAACATAAAGATGATGACAGGGTACAGCCACATCATTAATAATTCCTTTGTCAATGTTGAATCATCCTATAACATAAATGGCACTCAATACTAAAGAAGTCCTTGTGAGATGGTTGCTATGTGTGATAGCTTTTCCTGCAGGGAATTTACAAAACTAAATTATTCTGAATTCCCTGCAGGCAGCAATCACAGGGTAGAAAAAGACACAGCTGACCAGAATCCTACCGGATCAAAAAAAAAAAAAAAAAAAAAAAAAAAAAAAAAAAAAAAAAAAAAAAAAAAAAAAAAAAAAAAAAAAAAAAAAAAGCAAGCAGGAAAAGAAACCCACCAATCTGTTTATCTTTCAAAACACAGGAATAGGGGTAAAAGGGCATTCCAGTCACCTTCTAAAATACTCAACTTTTTAAGTACAAAGTGACCAGTCACTCAAATAAGTGCTTAGAGCTAATAATAACTAGAAGTCAGGACCGAGGCTACTCACTCTGTGGGCTTTTGGCTTTCTACAACTTTGAATTTCTAGCTACTAATAATACTGCAATTTATATTTCAAAAATATTTGGAATTGTAAGTCTTTTAAAATGCTTCAGAGAAAAAGAGTAGATCTGTGCTATCTTGAGTGTTCTCAATATGAATAAAATACTTTTTTGCTTGTTGGGTTTTCATTTAGATCTTCCTCCTACCTGATTTCTTCAACATCTCTCTGAATAAAGACATCGCCATATTTCTAAAGCAATTATATGTTGCTGGGTTTTTTTTTTTTAATGTGACAAAGAAGTGTGACCAAAGGGGGAGTAAACTGCAAATCTGATTAACTCTGAAGTGACAATGATTCCAATTTTCATGCACCTGCTGGAACAATCGAATGATGGAGAGGAGGGAGGGTGGGGGCCAGCAGTGCCTTTCAACAAGAGGCCCGAGGGAAGGTTGCTGTGGGTCACAGCAGGCAGACACCCACAGTGAAATCTGTGCCAGCGCGTCTAGACACGGCAGGAGTGCTCTGAGCTGTGTGCGGTGGCTGATACTGCCTCAGTTCAAGGAGGGTCTCTGAAAGCCCTCTCCATCTATTTTTGTTCTCATGGTTGTGCTCCTGGTATGTCTGGTCAGTACAACTTTTTCCAACACTGCTGCTACTTTGCTTTGAAGAGTTTATAATTTTTAGTTTTATAACATAACTAGAAAATGAGATCTATGCCCACAATCTTTCAACACTCATAACAATAAATGCTTCTAATTTTATGTAAAAATACAGATGCTGATCTGTGTGATTATGCCGTGGTAAGCTGTAAATGATGTACGAAATGAGAAATGCTAGCACAGTGCACAGAGATTTAAAAACCATATCTGTTCTCTTAACTGTGTTATATACTATGATATATACACAAAAATATTAGCATTTATTCCTAGTCTGGACCAAGTAATTATTCTCCTTGACAGCTCCCTTCCAGAAATACTTAAAAATTTTTCCCGATAACTGAGTCTTTTCAAATGAATTTTCTTTAGAAATGAAAAAGCTCTTAGATCCTGTCAGCCTCTGAAGAGAACCACTAGAAGCTATGAGTGGGATTTCTTAGTGTCTCTTCACCATGACACAGGATCCCCAGTTTCTCATTCTTTTCCAACCCTACCTCCTGCTTTTGATCCTTATTTTCCGAGCACTTCGGGTAAAATCTAAATTGGGAACCAGCATTTACTACCAACTTCAAATGTCACTTGTTGGTGGGTCTGTCACACTTGCAGCTCTATTTTCATCAGTAACTTGCCTCGTATCATGTTTTATAAAAAGTACACATCTTTCAACTGTTTATTTTGAATTGAAAAATAAAATTATATATACTTATACAATACCACACACACACACACACACACACACACACACACACACACGCACAGTACATTGTCCAACATCTTCCTACTCCTCCCTTCCCAACCGTATGGTAACCATCAGTCTATTTATCATTCCACTTTTTTACATTCCATATATAAGAGAGATCGTGTGATGTTTTTCTGAGTTTGGCTTATCTCATTTTTAATGTCCTTTGTGTTCACGTAAGTGACAGGATTTCTTTATGAAGGCTGAATAGTATTCCACTGTGTATATAATCACATTTTCTTCATCCACTCACATGCTGATGGACACTGAGGCAGTTTCCATTTCTTGGCTTTTGTGAACAAGGCTACTACGAACACTGGAGAGCAGATGGTTCTTTAACAGACTGATCTCATTTTCTCTAGGTACAAAGCCAGTAGCAGGATTGCTGGATCCCTATCACACTTTTGCTCAAAGTTTGCCTACCCTCCTCCTGCAACTCACTTTCACACCTAAACTCCCTTTAGTTCTCTTTTGCTGTCCAACAACAACTGATCTTGTTTCACACTGTACTTACAAAAGAGCAAGGCCACAAACCCAAAGTCTCTCTCTTCTACCTCAACACTTTATACCCATTTCACTTCCCCTAATTCCCACATTAACAAAATAAATGTCCTTCTATTTTTTCTAAGTAGATCCCTTCACTTGGGTCCTGGATTCCTATGCCAGCCTCTCCAGGATTTGACTTTGGATCTCCAGTTGGGGCTTTTACTGTAAGCACACAACAGTTACTCCTATGCATTTGGGTGAGGAGCAAATGAAGGAACAAATAAACAGTCAGAGCTAATACACACTCTTACAATTGGAATTGCCTCATTCAGAGGAGGATAAAGGTATAGAGTTGCTAAGAGGGTTGTTCTAACAGACACGAGATTTTTCTTAAGAATAAAAAGTATTTTCTCTCATAGTATCTTCAGTGATCTTCTGAAATCTATTTTGCTTTATATGTGAATAAAAGCTTATACTAAAAGGCATTATTATTTTGTGTTTTACTGTATAGTACTGAACATACAAGATCATTAGAAAAACATTCCTTTTACGTTTTGTCAACTATATTATCAAAGATATTATTTTCAGCTTATGTGAACCCAGGTACATTCTAGGCAGAATGGAATCCAGGCCACCTCTAGGGCTAGTGAGTAGATCAAACCAATAACCTAGTCTTTAAAAAAACTGAGAAAAAAATGCCTACTTTCTTTTTATTGCTCACGTGTAGAAAACATTAACTCATGTTAAGCAAATTATTTGTTAACTGTTCACTACATGCTAGAAGTTAAGCCAAGAACCAAGAACTTCCCACAGGGAATCCACAACCATTAAATTTTGCCATACTTTCTCTCCCTCTCTCTACCTCTGCTGATGAAATAATTTACAGCGAACCATATCTGTAATTCCACTTTACTGGCTAACTAGTAGGTTTCTCTGAATTTTACATAACTGTAAGGTCATGTACTTAAAAAAAATCCACAATTCCTTGGAATGTATGATTTCATAAGAATTCAAGATCAACCACATATTCCTAGTTATGTCAAAGTATACTTCCTCCTCTGATCTTTTAAAATCCTCATCACTATAGCTAAGATTTACTGACCAATTACCAGATATCAAGCACTACACTAAGAAGTTAATGCTCAAGTAATTCCATGGGGAAAGTACTATTAACCCTCTTAGCAGATGAGTGAATAGCCATAAGAGATATGAATTAGCTTGCCATGCTGACATTGCTACTAAACGGTATGGCCAGGATTTCAACCCCACTCATACACTTTCAGAATCTGGCCACTCAGAAGTTATAGAATGGTATGCATATCCACAGGAAGATACTTGTTTCCTGGATGGAGAGAAACTCACATACATAGTTCAATATAAGCCCATATTTTTAAAAAGTCTGTGCCTCACAAAATACATCCACTACGTATCTTTTCTGCAAATGACAGAATTGTAATGATATACTGAATAAAAGGCACTTGCAGGCACTGTAAAGTTTATATGGAAATGAAGCATTTCCAGGAAAATGAGGATTTACCTGCATGATGGCAGGGAAAAAAACCCCTAACTTCCGAAAGGTATACAAATAAGCTACCAGCAAAAAGTAAACTTTATCTGTACTTAATTACCAGGAAAAGACTTTTTCCAGAAGTACTACCCTGCTGCTGATTTCTCAAACACAAGTCCCTGCCAGCAGCTCACACGCTTGAACAGTCCTATGGTAAGCTGAGCACCAAATGGTGGTACTCAGGTCCTGTTAAGTATGTTCTTGATGAAATTGAAATAAAGTAATGAATTAGTCCCAAGACAAATTTACGACTTTAATTAATGAAGCCTCAGACTACACCAATAAACAATGTAATGAAACTTATAATGGAGGAAATCAACCACTGAACTATGTCTCTTTCATTGGCCTGTATAATTTACAGTCTGTTGAAGATGAATTGACACCTATCAAGGAGAGACAAGCATTAATATACACATCTAGAGCCATAGAGACTATGGGAAGCATAAACACCGTGACTATTTCTATTACCATGTAGTACAAGAGGCTGTTTTAAATGTGAGCTAAAGGAGAACTGCAGCATATAATGCTAAGTACTTTGATCTTTCAGTATAATGGAAATTCCTATTTCCAATCCTCTTGCTTGGTTAGTACACACCCAGACTTTTCCCTTCCTTCCCACAGCCCGTGGCTAATCTCCCCACCTACAAGCTCATCTGTTTCCGGACATCACTCTCCTAAAGGACTTTCAATCACCAGTGATGTACCTCTCTGAGTGTGGCCTTCTCCTCATTCCTGGATCCTTCCTGTGATTCTTAATGAGTTCAAATCTCTCCTATTCAAGTTTCTTAAGAGAATAAACCCTCCACAGTTCCCTTACTGCACACTGGAGAGTAAAAACTGGTTGGGAAAAAATACAGCATATTACCAATGTTATAGATAATAAGAATGCGTATAGAGTAGTGATTGAGAATACTGATTCCTGAACAGACTGGCTTGTTAGAATATCAGCTTCCCCAGCCACATATCAGGTGTATTATGTGGTGCAAGGTATTCAATTGTGTGCCTTGGTTTCTATGAAGTAGTAACTACTTCATAGGGCAGTAACAGGAGCTAAATATTTTTAGAAGAGTTTAAAACAGAGCTTGGAATATGTCAACCACTGTTCAGTTCTTTGTTAAACGAATATAATAAAATTACAGATGATACGGAGAAATGATTCTCTACCTTACCCAGCTGGACTGGGGAAATCAAACTTTCAGTCAGATGAATACTTTCTAAATACGTTCTACTCATGTGAAACTTTATTTGGTAAACTTAGTTTTTAAACTAATAATTGAATTTATAGAGATAAACCAAATCAAGATTGCAGAAGCCTCAAATAAATAAAAAGCGTATTATTTCTGATGATCGTTGAGTCCAATGCAGCTCTACGTTGAGGGCCTTCTAGGCTGATGCTGTTACACAAACAGCTGAGGAAAGCAAACTAGGACAGAGGTGCGGGCTAGGTGTACACCAGCAGGACTCTCAGAATGTGCCTAGCTCTTTCCTGCCACTTCCTGCCATGGGGGTCCATAAGATGAAACAGCAGTCTAATATTCTGGCAGATTAAGTAATCTGATAAAATTAACAGGCTTTCTAAACATGGCCTAGCTTCAATGACTTAAGTCTTTGTTCTTTTCTTTCTAATGTTGTTTGTTTCTGCAAAATGTGCCCTTCTGGTACTGAGGCGATAACATGTGCTTCCCAGTTTTACTCAGTGGGCTAGAACGTGGGTATTTCCAATAATGGCTCCTTTTGTAGACAACACTTGGAGGTACTAAAGCTAGGGCTTTTGATCACTGGCTTACAGTAAGAGCTGATGCTACTTTGCTTAAAGTTTTCTGAGAAGGACTTAATTTTGAACACCAATTTCTACTACATGGCCTATTTTTTAGGTTTTTTACTAGTTTCAGTACTGTCACTGTCAGTAATTTGTGATCATTTCTTATTATGACTGGCAGCCTTTAAAGTTCTCATTCTGGTCAATAAAAACGTGTCCGGCTATGGAAATTTTCAGACAAATATTGAAGCCCTTAGAGACTAATTGTGATGACGCCTATAGAGTCGGGTTTAAGAGAGCAGGCTTTGGGGCCAAACTACAGGGCTTGCAGCTCCAGTGTGCCTCTGGCCACTTATGTAAGATTAGGCAGGTAATTTAACCTGTCGGGGCCTTGGCTTCTCACCTACAAAGTATTTGAAGCCCTTGGAATTCAGAAGGTTAGTGCTCCACAGATGCTGGCTGTCTGCTTCCTGAAGGAGAGAAGTTTTTATTTGTTTGCTGTCTTTTGGGGGTTTTTTCCTACTTAGTTGCCTGCCTGGTGAGAAGAATAAACATCTTACTTTCCTTTGTATTGCGCCAGGTCCTGCATGTTGATCTCTCCACTTGCACGTGAGCAAGGTAACTTACTGGTCACTGCCATAAAGATCATATTTATGCTGTGTTCTGTTTCATGTAAATTAAACAACAGAAGCCTTCTCTTAACTACACCATCTTTTGTTCACTAATTTTTTTCGCTTAGCATTGGACTTTGAGCTAGAAGTGATGGTGCTGTAATCTCAGCACTGGGGGAGGCTAAGGCAGGAGGATCCTAAGCTCAAGTCCAGCCTGGGCAACTCAGTGACTGTATGAACAAAAAAGTTTTAAAAAAATTTAAAAAGGGTTGGCAGTGTAGCTCAGTGTGATGGTCCTGGGTTCAAACCTCAGTACCACAAAACAAAACAAAAACAGACTTTGTTCAAAAAGAAATAATCAAAGTAAACTCCTTTCTTTAACAAATAAAATACACAGCATTTACGAGGAAAGGGAAGCTAGAAGGGAAATGTAATTTGTAAGTCTTAATCAACTAGCTGCAATACATGGACTTCATATGGATCTTGATTTAAACAATTTGTGAAAGAATGTTTGAGTCAATAGGGGACATGTGAATAATGACAGGAATTGGATATTTGATGATATCAAGGAAATACTAATTTTAGGTGAAAATTTCTTTCAGTGTTCCTTTTTTTCAGAGATACACCCTGAAATATTTACATTTGAAAATAGTAGGAAGTGTGGGACTTGTCGCAATCTGTGGGCAAAAAGAAGACCTGGAAAAGGGAAGAGTTAAGATCTGCCCTTAGTTGGTAATAGTGGAAGCAGGTGATGAGTACATGAGGGCTCCTTACCTTAGTCTACTCTATTTAGAAAGTGTGAGACTTTCTAAAATAAGAAGTTGAAAAAAGAAATACATGAACATTTCAAAACATCCACATAAGAAGAAACACAGCAATGCCCTAAAATCATGTTATATTTATGTTTTTTTCTGAGATGACACAAACTATATGCATTAATTGTGCCAGGTGGAATGAAGAAAACAAGAACAGTCAGCAACTCCAAGACGAAGGAAAAGACAGAGGTCAATGCAGAGGTCAGGTTACTGTCTGGCCGACTCCAGAGATGACAATCAGATCCATGCATCTAACCTTGAGACCATAATGGTAAGCGACATAAATCACACACATGAGTTTAAATATCACATGATCTCTCTTATAAGAGACTCCCAAAATATAAATAAAGAGCAAAAGGAAAGATAATAGGAAGTAGGGACAGCTTTTTCAAATAAGGAGGGGAATAAGAGATGAAGGGAAGAGGGAAGGGAGAGAAAGGGGATGAAAAAAAAGAAGTGAAAGAAAAAAATGGGAACAGAGCTTTTGTAACTGGCAGGGGAACAAGAGTCGGAGGAGGCAGGGAAGGATGGGAGGGGCAGGGGGACCAAACAAGGATTAGGGTGTGTTACGCACATGTACAAACTCCCCCACCATAAACGTAACCATAATGTTCTGCAAACATGGACTAAAAGAAAATAAGAAGATCTTTGCCACCTTGGCATCCTAAAGCCTCTTCACCAGCGAACACTACCTGTGTGGCTGGCAGTTTGAACCAGACATACTCTTAACAAGGTTCTGAACACTCAAGTGTCGGGCCACCTGAAGCTTCAGAAATGTCAGTAAAATAATTCTGAGATTGTTCCAAATGCCTAGTGAGCATAAACTGTGGTTCTTATTCTTTTGTCGCATGCCTTTGGAGTGATGGTGAGTTTGAAGGTGAGAGCTACAGATGCCTAAAATCAGTCAGCAGAAGGCAGGGAGGGATTCAGGCTGGATTTCTCCTAGGCTCATTAGGGATCGAGTGGGCATCAGCGGTAAGGAGGAAGAAAGAGAGAGAGAGGAAGGTATGTGTAGTGGTCTAACCACATTCCAGACCAGGAAAAAGGCCCAGCTCCTAGGTTACCTTTGGGGTCTATAGAGGCATTATTTTTGGGATCCTGCACCTAGATTATATCCCTACTTTCACCAAGTAAAGAGGAATAAAACAAGGGAATTCTGGAGATCAATACCTAAAAAGGACTTTTTAAATATTTGCAAATGTTTATAACAAGATAAAATTCAGAAAGAAGCTAATATTAGTCATAAATTCATATAATTTTACGTTAATTTAATTAAAGCATTAGTGGCCAAGGGAAATTCACATTTCTCAAAGACTCCAACAGTAATGAACAAAAGAGGACCAGCATTTCTCCCTTTTACATTCCATACAGTTGGTTAAATATATTAAAGAGATCATATATTATATATAAAACATTACAAAGATTTTGTTAAACTACCCATAAATCAGAATTATTTCAACTGGTGTTATCGCTAGACAATCTGTCACATTTCTAAAGTAGGTGCTAAACTATACTTTGGGTCAGTTTTCTGGTCTTTAATTTCCCATTTTTTTTGGTGCCAGGGATGGAACTCAGGGCCTCATGCGTCCTAGGCAAGCACTCTAACCACTGAGCTAAATCCCCAGCCCCTAATTTCCTTTTTAAACAGTGCTGATTTGTGAAAGGGGAAAGGTCATTCAACACACTGATTCATTTCCTCCAATAGTGTAGTGCATAATACAGATTTTTGAAGCTGTATTACCATTGTTATTTCCATGCCTCGTAAATTCTGTATTTACCGCACAAAAAAATACTAACTCCTAAATTCTATGGACACAGACCACTGACAAGAATTTAAAAAGTACACTTATAGTAGTGACTAACACATAAATTAACCAAATATTTTATGGTTATAAAGGAATTAAAAAGAAACTTTACACATTTCCTAGAAAAAGAAATCAATATTACCAGAAAATGTATTTCTCGATTAAAATGTAAATTTTTTAATTTAAAAGATGGCACACTTTGTGCCCTACTTTAAGATAAATACAATTTTTTAAAATTTAAAAGTTTTAACCTGAATTGAGTTAGATAATAATGAAAAACATCCACTGTTAAGGCTTTTCCTAAAAATTAAAGGCTGGGGGTATAACTCAGTGGTAGAGCACTTTCCTGGCACATGAGAGGCCCTGGATTCGATGCCTGGCCCAGAAAAAAATAAATAAATAAATAAAAGTTTGCCAAGGTAAAACTCACAAAATTCTACCTATTAGGGAATTGAGTTCTACAACAGGTAGAACTCACAGAATTGAAAAAAAGAAATAGAAATTTGCGAAAAATTTTCATCATTTCACACCTCTGAAACTTTAACAGGAAGATTTTCAAGTATTTAGCTATCCCTAGCTACCAGTTGATCCTAACTGGTTACAAATAATGTAATTACTGAAAACTGAAATAGACAATGTGCTCACCTTAAAAAATGAACAAACTTCAGAGTGTAGAGAAACTGTATGTTCTTTGCATTATCAATACAAATAACTAACATGAACCGCAGACTTAGTACTATGGACATGCTTCCACTGAATGTTGATTATTATGATTCAATAGCCCTTTCCAAAGAACTGTGCATGCATTATCCTATCTAACCTTCATGGAAACATCTAGAGGGTAGACAGCTTAGAAACTCTTAAGACTTCTTTCTACAATGAGGAGATTGAGGCTGACAGAGTAAATGAGCACAAGACCATGTATCTTAAAGTGGACCAATCACAAATATCTACCTTCCTAACATTAAGAAGCTCAGTTCCCATCTCCAGGAGCAGTCGGTTACCTGATTGGCCGATTCTCTTTACTATCGAAGAGTGAGAAGACGACCTCTAGCTCCTCTCCCAGGTTGGAACACATGAGGCTCTTCATCTGGACGAAGAGGTGGTGGCTGCTGGCCTGCACCGGGGTGTCCTTCTTCCGATGTCGATGCTCCATCTGCATGACACCCCACCCCAAGCAAAACCACAATCAGGGTGGACTGAAGAAAGCAACAGCACCCAACCAAATGAGATAGCTATGGTGTGACGATGATGTTCTGGACTAAAATATTTTCACTATATATTCGGTATCTAAATTTGAGTTTTTCTTCTAACTTCTAAAATAAGAATCTATGAAATTTGTAGATCAAGAAATACTGCTTTAAGACTTTTAAAAATTATTAATGTTAAAATGCTACCAATTCATGGAGCAGATTTAAGAAGTTAAAATGATTCTGTTGCTTCCTATCATTACCAGGATAAGAATAAGTTAGTCATCTTCTCAAAAAGACTGTATTTTACTGATTATCGCACTGATGATAGCTGAATAATGAAGCTGTGACTTCTTATTTCTCATAATTAAAAGTTCTTTTGAAAATTACAATAAATTGCAAAATTGTCATAGTTTTCAGAGACAGGCTGTAACAAATGATATTCTGTCACTAAAGCAAGAAGATGTTTCTAACTTGCTGTAGAGCTACAGGGAGACAGACCCAGGAAAGCCAGCAAGGCATCTAAAGGCAGAAATAAGCATCTATATCCACCCTGCTCATCTTGTCCTCAATGCAGCCAGCTGAGGCTAAACTTGGGAGGGAAACCAGGAATGAGAACTCTCAGGGATTGAACAAGAGGGCTCGTCTATGGATCCGACATAGAGAACACTGCTCATTCAACATCTGTTAAGCACCTACTACATGCCAAGCACTGGGAATGCAATGGCGAGAAAATACGCAGAGAATCCATGGTATCTACTAGGGGGAGCAGACATCAGCAACACACACACACACACACACACACACACACACACACCCATGCAAGGAACACCTATACTCTCCGGAAAGTCTGCAAAGGGGCTGTGACTTCAGTTTGGGCAGTCAGAAGGCTTCCTGGAAGAGCAGCACGGCAGCCCAGAATGAGAGGGAGCAGGAATTATGACTTCCTCAAACTGCAGGCTGTCCACCAGGTTGTTTCCCCCTAATCCTCAGAGACTGATACTTTGATATGCACATAAAATACTAAAAAAATGCCATGACAATGTCAAGATGTTAAAAAGGTTTCTCCTTTTTACTTGTCATTCTTATCCTTAGCCCAGATAGCAACAATTTGTGGTCCAGCCAGCTCTGAGACCACACTCTGAGCAGCAATGATTCAGAAGAAGACAGAAAAACAATGGAAGGGCTTGTATATTAACAGAGCAGTGCTCAGGAAGCTGAGGAGCACTACTTTCACGTCACGGACCATGCGTGAAGTCATTTGTTTTGAATCGCTTAACAATTAAAATAATTCAGGGATTTTAACTTTATGGTAATAGAGCCATGGCCTTTGTTGGGGCTTAGCGTACATAACCCTATTTATTTATTAGCCATCTTTTTATGCTTCTAAGTAGAGCTCAATAATTACTGAATGACCAATTCTTGAAGGCAAAATACCATCTTCATAATTTACAGTTGTGAGTGCAACAGCATAAAATCACCAGAATATTTTCATGCTTTTCAATTTTATTTTGAACTACTTGAAAAGCCTAAATTTAAAAAGTAATCAACTACATCTGTAATCACTGCATGCTCACCAGGTACAACTGCACATCTCTATAAATCTGAATGGTAAGTGCAAAAAGTAGATCTTGACATTGTGCTACGCTCTGGCCACATTATTAGTGAAAAGTTCCTAGAAAAAAAAATTCTAACTGCCTTGTTTTAAAAATTCTTTTTACAAAAAAAAAATTCTTTTTACTATAGCAAAAGAAGCACGATATATTCATAAAACTACATTTCTTTACTTCACAAAGAAGTTTCATTTTTTTCCCTAGAATTGCTATATTTCAGAGTTCCTCGAGAAGTTCAACATGTATATACGAAAAAGGGTAACAGGGCACACAATATTGAAGAAATAAATGCCAACTGAAGGCCAGGGCTGGAGAAACAGGTGTAAAACCTTATGAAAAGAACTGACCTCAAGGAGCTATCTGTTCTTCAAAGAGAACAAGGTTTCCACCATCAATCATGACATTCACTAAGAATTGACAGAAAAAATTAGCTCCCTTACTCATGCAAAGAATCCAATATATCGAGAGCAGTGGTTCTCAACCTTGGTTGCACTTTACAGTCATCAAGAGAGCTTTTAAAAATACTTATGCCCAGGTCCTGTCCCAGAACAATTAAATGAGAATTTCTAGGGGATGGGGGCACAGAGAGCTGTAGTTTTAAAAGCTCCCTAGGTGACTCTAATGGGAAATGAGGGTTGAGAATCCCTAATCAAGATCATATGCAGAGAGCTGCAAATCACAGCAGACTGAAACACGTATTGTTGCATCTTTTGAATAACTGCCTTGGAACTGATGGCCTCTACATGGGTGCTGGCAATAAGCCTGTCTGATTCCACTCTTCGCACTTGTAACATGGGTCATGGTGTCTGGCACATTCTAGCATTGAAATTTCCCCTCTCCCTCCACTCATTCCACCATTCTTCCAGGGCTGGGATGGATTAGGGTTATGCAGGTTATGATTACTTGCTTACCTCTTGGTAATTCACCACTTTAGGGAACTACTAAAAGTACCTCCATGAAAATATATATTATTGCAATTACAATTTAAAAAGACATGTTCACACTTCAGGAGTTATAATTTGTCAGTTACAGTACAGAGGCAAAAATCCATCCGGAAATGATTTCTGGTTACAAATGTACCTATCAGCTACTCTACATGTGCTTCCAGTTAACTGGACCTTTGATTAGGAAAAGATGCATCCCAAAGATTGATTTTACTGACTTCAATGTCCAACCCTCAGATAACACATTCATTAGTAGATGAACTGTTTGTACCAGGGTTCCTCAATCTCAGTACCACTAACAATTTGGGATGAACATATGTTTACTATGGGGCCACCTCAGGCTTTGCAGGATGTGTAACAGCTTTCTCTGGACTCTCCCTACCACATTCCCTGTTGTGACAACCAGAAAATATCTTCAGACAACATCGAATGTACCTGAGGTATGGGGTAAAATGCTCTCAGAATTATTGTTTTCCATTCAGGAACCACTAGTCTAACCCACTAAGGACTACAAGGCAAGGAGATAACATGATGTCATGACACCACAAAAGGTTCCTGAAAAGATATTCTGCAGGCCCAGATTCAGTTAATTAGCTTCTTTTATTTATTGCAGGATTGAGATCTGTCCTTTGGCACTACACCAGACTCTCTAAGTGGACATATGTTAACACTGCGAGGTTTAGCACTTTTACTGCTTAGCTGAGCATAATTAGGTGAGAAAGATTTGCGAACAAGGCTAGCAAATACCTAAACAAAGACATTTTTCCTCTCTATGAGATAGGAATTTAGTAAGACGCGTAACTTGAGTTTCAAATATGACTCTGATAAGAAAGAAGTAAACATCCTCTGCTGAGCCATTTTACTCCAATGTCACAGTCCCTGATCCAAAAGTGACAATAAATTGCCAAACAACAAGGGAATGGTGATAACTCCCAACTCCTCGACGTAGTCATCACTTTCATGCTGCACAGGAAAAGAGGAAGGACTACAGAGGCTGTGACGATGCTAGGCCAGGACACAAACAGGAACTTGAAAAAAAGAAGCTGCCTCAAAAGAAAAGGTATGTCCTCGTGAAGTTTATAAGCACTCGGTTCTCCTTAGTTGGGCCTTTGCTTTAGAAATAGTAAAATGCAATTGCTAACGAGGACAAAGTAAGTTTTCATGTCAAATCATAATGTTTTATTTTCCTGACTTTGGACTAAAATCTGAGCTGCAAAACTCTAAAATACTCTCTTCTTTTCTTGCCCACCAATGGCAGACATGGCAAATCAGAGTCTGGATGAGATCACAGATCTTATTGACATTTCCAGTCCAGGCAGCAACCACCAATAAATTGCACTGTTATAAGAGGTGAAATCAATTTGTCATCCCATATGTAATGTTAACCGAAAAGAACACAGGCAAAACTGCAAACACAGAAAACTGACCTGGAGAAAATAAAACGTATTTGTGTCAGACATTATTAGTTGCTTATCAAATATCTGACATCCCAAGCTGAAGCTGGGAGTGTGGCCTATACTCTGGCAGTGAGATGTAAATGTGAGTGCCCAGAGCTTCCAGGAAGGCTCACTGAAGTAATGAATCAACACACAGGAAACTGCCCTTCCGCCTGACTGAAGTAGAGATGTGACGGCTACAACTCTCGTAGCTATGCTATACGTCAAGGTGTCCTTGACGGTGACAGCCGCATGCTACAAAACAGAAAGATAAGAGCTTCTAACCCCGTTCACACCATGAAACCACAAACCAACTCCAACTTTCTGCTTCTAGACTTACATATTTTAAGAATTAAATTTCTAGCATATCCAAGCTTCTATTATTAACTTACACTAAAAACACCCAACTCTAAACCTAAAACCTAACATGTATGATAACAATTACATATTGCTGTCATATTGCCTTGCTCACACAGATAAACTAAAGGATGAAAACTGAATATTTAAGTGTTTTGCAAGTATCTGTCAACAAAAGGCATTTTACATGGGTTTCTTACTCAAAACAAACATGAAAAGGATTATTTCCCCATTTATTAGATGAAGAAACTGAGGCTCAGAGAAATTACACAAGTCCAAGATCACACAGCTAGTAAAGCCTGCTCTAGTCATTTGGAGCCAATCCATGGTCTATTTCTGATATTGTTAATGAACACAAAAACGCCGACTGTTTATTAAGTACAAATTACTGGACAAGATTATCGTGCACACAATAGAGCAGAAGACCGAGTATGCAAACTGAAGAAGCTTAAAATTGAGAAAATTTTTAAAAGGTGAGAAAAGACAATGTTCAATGGCTTAAATAAACTACAGAGATATATTAGAAGAAGTGACTGGCAAACGAGCTATAGGGATTACATTTTGTTACACAAGCTGAGAAGTAGTGATGACTTTACCTCAGGAACACTATTATTATGCTCCTTCGTCCTTCCCTTCCGCCATTCACCTTAACTGTCTTCTTGCTGTGTGCCAGATACTCTGCTCAGCACGCAGCAGGCAACATCCTTCCAGGAAGTTCAATGCGCAGTAAAGGGATCCTCCACAATAAACGAACGTACTCCACTAACAGCATAAAGTATGGCCAATCTGCCCTATCAAAAACCCTGGAAATTATTAATTGGGTCTGGCTTCTCAAAATCTGACACAGCCCTGACCGACTTACGGATGATTTTTTACCCATCTCTTTCAGATATGGAAAATGCTTTGGCTAAGGATCTCCTGCCATTCTCAGTATACTGGAAGCTTGGAATGCTACCCCAAAAGAGGCAGGATCTTCTAAACAAAGAGTTCCTATTTCTGACAGGCATTCTTCTCAAGAACATAACAGTAAGATGCAGTAGTGAGGAGAAAATGATAAAATTATGGTTAGGGTAATGTCCTTTTGAAGTCCATCCCAAACATTTTCTTCTCTGATTTAGGGTAAAAAGAGCTTAGTTAATATTAAGAAGTTGTGTAAGTTGTATACAAGTATTTAAGAATACAAGGCTGGATTCAAGGGAGGTTGGACCAAATCTCAAGAATCCAGATGCACAAAATACTAGACTTTAACCCAGCAGATAACTAGAAAAAAACTCAAGTCATGGGTGATGCTGTGATGGGTAATATGATCATTTATCTTTGGCTTACTAATGGGATTCGGTACTTAGGAATAGGTCCAGGGATGAGTAAAAGAGCAGGAGGTGAAGACCCAGGAGGAGACACTTTCAGCAGGTGGAGCTTCTAATGACAAGGGGGCAGGAAGGAGGGCTATCATACTGTTAAGCAATGGCTAGAGCCTATTAGTTAGAAAATTATCCTGAAACACAACAGATACCTATGACTTATAGGCATTTCACTAGACTAGGCAAAAAGTATGAAGTTTTGCAAAAGAGCTTAAAACTCTGAATTTACTTCCTAGCACCCAGGACTTGACAGCTCAGTGGAGAACATCACGTCACTCTGAGACAGTGAAAGCATCTCGGTCTATCCTGGGGCATAGTAACCTCAGCTCCCAATTCTCTACTCTTTTCAAATTTAACCTGGAACATCCTATTCTTACAAAACTAAGCAGGTAGGAAGAGTGCCATGGAAACTGGAAAATTAGCAGTGAGGCTGTGAGTCGATGTTTCTTATACCTACCAGTCGGTAAAGCTCGGTAATGCTGATGTCCTCTGGATCCACCATTGCATATTCTTTCCTAGGCACCAGGTCCAGTCCCAGTTGTCTAGAAAACAGATTGCAAAAGTTTGGGAGAAAAGTCACCTCTAGGAACGCACTGAAAATAATTACTTCTGCAACACCACTTTGATAGCACATCTATATCCCACCATGTTTCTCTCACCCATAATTCTACCTTGTATAGTGTGTTAGGATAGTTAGGGTAGAAAAGTTACTAGGCTGGACACTGGGCATACTTTGAGAAGGAAAAGATGACAAAGATAGGTAAATCAAGGGGGGATTGATTAGTGCTCTCACTAGAACGAACGCTTTTGCCCGGAAGAGGGGGTGGCACTATACGGTGAAAGCCTTCAACAACTACACCAGAGAAGCCCCCTACACTGGAGTAGGGTAGAAACTACATCTAGAAATAATTTAGTTCTGGAAACTAGAGCTGAGAGGGAAGGCTGGACTTCAGAATTTGACCTGGCACTGAGCCTACCTAATGTGAGTCTTGGGCATTTTATGCTAGAGGTCCTCATTCATGGCAAGTTCCAGGGTCAGATATTTAAGAGAAACCTGGAGAAAGCAGAAAGCAGAAATTGGGACGGCACAGTTCTAGGTCTGGGGTAGAAAAATGGCTTCATACCTTGTGTGAAGTGTTGTTGGCTGACATGTGGCTTGCTGTGCCAAGAAGTGCCAAGGTTATACCCAACCTCATAGGGACCAAGCACAGTAACTGATTTAGCGTGTCTTATCAAGGACAGAGGAATGGGAGTATAAGTGTGTTCTGGTCAGTTTCCCTCTGGTGACGTCAGTAACACTCTTCTTTAGGGCGACCACTACTCAACACTGATACCAATGCCATACAGCTGTTCATCTCCTTAAGTAACCATAGTTAGCCCAATGGCTTGACTATGCCTTTCTGATGCCCTACAGACCAAACCAAAATGCTCTTGGCCTACCAAGATCACCACACTCCAGGCCTCATGCTTAATTCCTCAAGGACAATTTATTCTGCTTCTCTTCCACCATCATCACTGTAATACAGAAGCCTTCCAGCATTACACTTTCAATTATGGACCCACGGGCTCTTACTTTGGTATTAAAAAAAAAAATCCTGAAATTCTCTTCTCAAAATCTCACTAAAATTTCATAAATGAAATTTATTAATTCAGCATCTACTTCAAGCCAAGCCACCCTGAGAGATATCTGTTCTTAAAATTAGAACATGGTCATTTCCTTGAGAGGAGGAGCTACTCTGAGGTCCTAAAACACTGTCCTCATTTTCCTAAATTATGTTACTATTTGAGAAACTCAAAGAAGTCACATGTCCATTCCTGTAGTTCAACTTTCAAATCACACCAAGCACACTGATTTGTTTTCAAAATATCCATGTCCTCCTCTGCTATGACTCCCCAGAGATGAGGGTGGGATCTGTTCTCATTTCTGTGCCCTTGCAAGACAGAAGCACTGCACTGCAGGGTAAGACGTCATTTGAAGGGAGGTCTACCTTGCTGATGAAAGATTATCTAGCAAAGAGGACATATAATCACAGAGGAATCACAGAGTTTGTCTTCCCAAAGCTCCTTCTATTCGAATGTGCCCTACCCACATTCTAGCCTAGAAAGGCAGGGCAGAGGGCACAAGTCATCTGATCATCTCCTCTTCCTAACACTCACCTGACCTTAGTACAATTAATCCATGGGCTGGCCAGCAATTTACGAGAGGCTAGCATAAAATGGGCATTTCAAACAGGAATAATAGCCACTGGCTGCCAATGAGATTCCTCCTTTGAGAATGTGATCTTGGAAATTCAGACAGAATCAGTCATATGGCATGACAAATAAGATATGTGAAAAGCAGCTGACCTCCATCACTGCAGAATGAGTAAGGATACACTCCAGCAGCAGAGGGTCTGGGGCAAATGTGGGCACCAGTGCCTTCCTGGACTTTCAGGTCGGGGAACCAGCACTGTGCGAGTTCCTTTCCACCCTACAGCTTGACTCTGCAACTTCTACTGGCTTCCTAAAGTCCTGGCCGTATGGAGAGACTCTTACTTGTTTCTGTTTGGCTTTGCAAATTCCTAGGTACAACTTTAGGATTAACCAGACACTGTTAGAGATTTCTTGGCTCAAAGAATATAATCAGAGCCATGCTTTACAAAGAATATGGAAAAATTAGGAAAGATAGGGGGAGATAGGACAGAGGAAGCCAGGAGGTGGTCAAACAGAAAGGGTCAAATTTTATGTCAAATCAACTAAACTATTTTGCGATATCAGGAAGAAAGGATGAACGGATTCTCCCTCCCATGTAATCTGCACAGGACCTCAAAGGACAGCACAGGCCTCTATAGGAAACAGAAACATGCACCATTATTTTAATTACACCTAAGGATACCAGGTGAGAACACTGCTCTCACTGATCCCATCAGGGAACAAGTGGGCTGTCTCCTCTCCCAAGCTTCCTGCATCCAGAGGACCTCTCTTCACCCGTCTGATGTACACCTTGGATTGAACACATTCTTAATTTATGTTCATCCAGAGATGTATCTGCAGATAGGTAATTCTGCAGGATGATCTGATCTACTTTAACAGGTAAGGAAATTATCTTAGTTTTCCACTTAGCATTCTTCTACAGGAAAACAAATTTATGCTTAAAAAAACAAGGTAAATATATTATCTTTATGCTATAAATTATTTTAAAATAAGCAGTCAATGAAATTCAAAGAAAACAGAATGAGGTTTCAGAAAATTCACAAATCTGAGGATGATTTAAATAAATTATACTGTTCAATCATGCATCAATGTTTTACCAACTTACCATAAATTAGCTGTAGAACTACACAAAGTACTATAAGTCGAGCTCATGTAAGTCAAAAAGTGAGTCATGATTCAGTCATAATAAATGATTTTCCTCCCTCCCTTCAGCCATCATCTTCCTTTATTAAATTGAAGAGCAGCATTTTCTTGCTCGCTCTATATTTCCACACTAGTTTTGACAAGCTAACTTCACCCAATTTCATTACTACTTACAAACTTGTTTTTTTAAATGAGGACCATAATAATGACTAAATATAGCTCCATGCAAACTCAAAGGTTTTTCAAAATAATAAAGAAATACATGAAATTCAGATAGCACAAGGCCAACTCCAACAGCCTTTGGAGCTTCCCTTCCCAGCACAACTCAGATGCACACAGCAAGAGCAAGCTCAGTCCCAATCCTCCAGGAGGTACTGTGTTTCGAATCACTTCATCCTGGAGTTGAAGTCACTCTGGGATCCTACAGTGCAGCTCACTCCTTTGCCAGATGAAAAATTAAAGTTAGGAACATTTCAGGAATGTGCTTCCAGTCTTTAAAAAAGTAGAGCTTCTAGTCCAACACTCTCGTGCCACTCTACACTTATACTTGCTGTATTTCTCACACACATGTATCTCCCAGAGATGAATAAATGGTGCTGTTATTCATTGTTTGTAAAAGAATGAACAGCATATTGTATCAACAAGATACCAGAAGTGCTTGGGGTAGATGGAGGTCTGAAATACCTGTAGTATTTGACATCCTGGCAGGAATCAAACTGGCTTCTGACAAAGTGACTTCCTAAAGTCAGGGGTAGGAGCATTCTACTTTCAAAGGGGTTTTTACAGATTCAAAAGAGGCAAATTTATGCATGCTGCTGCTATTTTCTCTTTTTCTGTCTGTTTTTTTTTTTTTTTTTCTGTTGCCCTAAGAACTCATGAAGGTCTAAATAGCAAATGGTGGCTTGGGGAGAAGACAGACAGAAGATACGGCCTTGTAAGTTGTTAAGCAATCATTTCACAGCCTTCAATTTAGACTTTATGCAACCTAGCATCACATGCAAAGTTGGCTAATTCTAATTTTTCACTCTTTTATCAATATTTATGCGTAATATCAGTTTTGGTCAGAGTTTTCAATCGTTAGATTTACTACTTAAGTGCTTGGTTGTTGTTTTAAGTAAGTCCCCGCTCTTCTATTTAAAAGCAGATGTTGGTCAAGAACAGCAGTCAGTGTGGCTCATACACATGCACAGGATTAATCACAGCAATGACAAGAGGCCCCGGGGGCACATTGTCCTAAGACTTTTAGCACAGCTGCTAACATCACTGCCTCTTTCTGGGTTACACTAGTGACCTACAGCCGGGCACAGAAGAGGTATACTTTAAAAGGAAATAAACATGCCCAATCTGGAGCCTACTGGAAAACAAAACCCATTTTACCCATAAGCTGTAGCTAATGAATCCCTGTGAATGTTTCCCTTTCCGTGAGCGTATCTCCCATACAAACCAACACAACACACAGAGCACCAGAGAGCAAACAGCATCTCAGGGCTATACCGGACCGAGAGAATATGGCTCTTGGTTCCATCAAAGACAGTCTACACAAGCCTCTGAGGAGGGAAGAATGGGAAACCTTGTATGATTTCATCCGCTGACAGTACAACATCCCAGCTCACAGCTCTGTCCCCTCTGTGGTGTTCGTCTGCCATCGAGCACCTGGAATGGTTGGTACTCACTCATTGCCCCAGTCCAGGCGAGCAGTAATGTGGCGCTTGACGTCTTTCATCCTGTCGTGGGTGAGATGGCCAACGAGCACCTGCCGCCGCAGATCCAGGATTTCATTCATGATGTGCCACAGCCGATGGAAGAGATCACCTTCATTTCTCTGAGAAACACACACACGTGGAGATTTGGTATCGGTCTCCCTGCTGGGCTGCAGGGTAACCAGAGGGGAAGGAGAAGGGTCGCGTGCAGGGTACTTCTGCGAGCTTGCAGCACTGTGGACAGACTCTCTACCAGGAGACTAAGTCTTCCCTCACTGTCCTCAAATGCACTCGCTACTCTACCTACTCTTATCCAAGTTTCACACTGCTGCTCTCTTGTCCTAGAAGTCAACACCACTTCTCAGACTCCCCAACGCAGACAACGCGTTCTTGCTCCTCACCACACCTCTGCAATTGGGTTTGGGCTGGCCGCTGTACTTTGTGAACAATGCCTTGGTTTCTACCTCATGTGCCTCTTTCTTTAGCTCAATCCAAACTCTACTGTCTTTCAGGGCTCAGCCTCACTCCCACTTCCATCAGGCAATCTTCCCCTCATCCTCCCCTCTCTGAGTCACGGCTGCGAGGAACCAGAGCCGACAAACGGAAAAGCCTGTGTTCCAACATCTCTCGCATATTGGTCCTCGCGCTTTCTTAGATTTCCCATCAGAGGTTGGTCACACAGAGGGCTCTCAGACTCAACTGCAGACGGATTTTCACCACATCATCTGCTTAGTTTAGACCTCAAAAAATGATGTGTCCCTTCTTACTTTTAAAACAATCACGTAGACTCATGATAATCTCCCATGAAATTCATTAAGCTCTGTGGCTTAGTGGAAAGATGAGTTGAACTCCTGGCTTCAGATTGTGGTCCTGCCACTTCCACTACAGTTTCACAGACTGAGTATGAGTTTTGTCATCTGTGTGACAGGACAGTAGTAACTTCCCGGAAAGTTGTGGTGGTGGCTGAGATTAACTGTCAATGTGATTGGTTGGGAGCTGCCTACGGGATTAGTCAGGCCCACTCCTAGGTGCATCTGGGTGGGTCACAGAGGATCTTGGTGTTGTGTATTATGTCCCTCGCTCTGCTTTCTGGCTGCCGTGGTCTAACTGGCTTTGTTCTTCCAAGCTTTTCCACCATGATATTCCCACCTTGGAGCCCACCAGAAACAGGGTGAAATCTCTGAAACCTTGAGATGAATTAAACCACTCTTCCTTTAAACTGGGTGCCAGGTCCCATATCTCAGTAACGGGAAAGCAGACCAATACGGTTGTTTCATGAATTGCTTGTAAGATATGTGAAGATGCCATCAAAGCACAGTGGTAAAGAGGACATCTGAGAGCTGAATGACTTTGACCTGAATTTCAATTTGGCCATTTATTGGCTATAAACCTTCAGCAATATGTTTAACTTCTTGTGCTCGTTTTCTGTAAAACAGGTATCGCAGAATCTAACTCACGGGGTTCTGAGGATTAATGAGTTAGTGTATTAAAACTCTGGGAACAATGCCTGGCCCAGGATAAATACCATGTAAGTAGCTGTTACTAGTACTGTCACTGTTCAGGCTTGGCATATAATAGATCTCTATAAAGAATATTCTTTACCAAAACAAAAATGTGTATCTCTTAACCTAAAGACATTAAGGTAAACCTTATATAATTATTTACCCCTCATCCTCTTTAACCAGAAGCTCTGCTTTTACTTTTTATAAAAACTATTAGTAGTCTTATAGGCACAGTGATATGAAAAGTATTAAGGCTGTGACCTATCTAAACTCCTCTACAGCTCTAAGCTTCAAGAAATACCACATTCTTTGTGATGGGTAAAGATATTTAGTTATAACATAGTTTTTCACTTGACAAAGCAGTGACTTGCTTTCTGCTTTACCAATACTTAGTGTCTTCAGGAGTTTTCATGTGCTCTGCAGGTCAGACAAATTTGCCTGAAGAACAAGAAGCGTTTTCCAGAATGCCATTCCTGGTCCTGTGAAATATAAATAATCTTGCTCGCCTCTCAACTTCTAAAGCATTTTATTGAGCCTATTACTTCTCGCTCTTTCCTCATGCTGTGCACTCCCTCACAGGCCATTAGGAGGGCAGTGTAACACAACACTCCTGTAATTAGCCACTCAGTGTCTGTGTCTTCTATGGAGTTCTAACCTGCCAATCACAGGGCTGTGTCTGCCTTTTGTGGCCCCTGCAGGTGGAGACTGTATGAATGAATGAAAACCTTCGTTTACTGGTATTACTTTTTGTCAACCTTAAAAGGCAGGTACTGTTTAGGTCATACAAAAGAGTAAGCAGGAAAGATCAAAGACCATGTAAGAAAATCAGTGATATGAAGAAAAAGTCCACTGAGTCAAACTGTCACATCAGAAAATCGCAGAAAGAAGTCAAATCTCAGGCAGCACAGGAGAGAGCCAGCATCCACGACAGTGAGAAGGTCCTGTGTGTCTCCGAGAGAAGCATTCCACAACCGGCCAGCAGGGTGGACTTGATTTTCTACAACTATCCTCTAGGATCCCAGTTAAGAGAATTCTGAGAAGGAAGCTGCATCCTTTATAAAAACAAGCGGTCAGTTTCCTCTTCAGGGAGGAAAACCCAGGGGTGGAGGGATCGCTGCCACACTATAGTCCTGGCCACCAAACTTGCCCTGCTGTTTTAAGAAAAGAGTACACATCTGACAGAACATCTGGTCAGAAAATTATAGTTCACAAAAATTGGATGTAAAAATTGATAGTTCTGAAAGCTGTATCTCCCGTCTTAGTGTTGAACGAAAAGGTATGGCGCAACATTAAAACACCTGGACTAAGACAATATCTAGAAATTCCTGCACTATATCAGAAATGTGGCCAAAAGTTCATTGTATTTTCACATTTTAGAGAATGAGTAAGTTTTTATTTGCCTTAAGATGAAAACAGCACCAGTTTCAGCAGCAGACCTTGATTTAGATTCAAACTTTACCATCCAGCATGGGGCTCTGGATAAATCATTTTTTATAAGATACAAGAATAAAAACTACCTGGAAGTGCCCCAGGGAACAGAGATGTAAAACAGCTCAAGGCCTTCACCAAAGTACCTGGTAAAAGTGACTGATATATTTCTCCTAAACATTTTATGGTTTTATTACCGATATTTTACTAAGTGATTTTTTTAAAGGGCATGATTTAGGCCTTTATCATAGTTATTTAAAAGAGCAACTCGCATTTCTCAAGCATTTACCATGTACTTTTGTACTAAGTGCCTGCCATATATAATCTCACACACATCCTTCTGGGAAGAAGGTAGGTGCTGTAGAACTACCAGATGAGAACACAGACAATACCCTCAACACACTCAAGCATGAGGAACTTGAACAAAATATTTGGCACAAAACATTTACAACAGAAAAAGAGAAACCAAAAGGTCCAACATACTCAAGTTAGCCTCATTCCCAGTGTCAAAACTCTAATATCTTTGGGTTAAACTTTCCATTTGCTTCTCATATAACTGCATTCTACTAGCCAGGGAAACTGAGATTATGTTCGGTCTCTCCCATTACTCAAGATACCGGCAGGAGAAGAGGCTACTTTTAGAATTCACATCACATAGATTTTTCAAGCCAAAGATGTCTTTCCTCAAAATAGATGCTTGCAACCTCAAAAGCAGGCAAAAATAGCTAGATAAGAGAGAATAAAAAAGGAACTCAACTTTATTCCCCACTAGTAGCTACAGGAAAGTTTCAGGTGCTTCAGCTCAAC
The DNA here is from genome assembly GCA_004026905.1 of Hystrix cristata. NCBI lineage: Eukaryota > Metazoa > Chordata > Mammalia > Rodentia > Hystricidae > Hystrix > Hystrix cristata. Next base: position 108,447 of record PVJO010003484.1, read on the forward strand.
TAATGGACACCACTTACACTTTCATTATCTTTATAACTCTCGTATGTTTGGTACTTTGGATGCAGGGGTTCAAATATTTGCTTCAAATACTTCACATAGTTTCTATATCCATGTTAGTGTCATCCACAATATTACTTTCAAAGAAATGTTACTCACATTTTACCTTCTTTACAATAATTTTTTTTAATCTAAAAGGGAGATCTGCATTTCTATGGCACTGTCCCAGTACAGGGTCTCTGGGTCAGTTACCTTGACTGTGATTTTAAAGGCTACACTCATACAAAAAGGTATCACAGATATTGTGAAAAAGAAAGACGATGTTCAAATGGGAAGAGAACTACGGAAGGAAGAGGGGGAAAGGAAAGAAGGGAAAGAGAAAAGAAAAGAAGAAGAAAAAAATGGAAAAATGTAAATAAAGCTATTGTAATAAAGAGGGGAGGGAGAGCGGGTGGGAAAGGGGGAACCAAGATATATCATGTACAGGTACAAACCAACTGTAATGAATGTGATCATTAAGTCTATCTAAAAGGTACCAACACATGCTCTTGGTTAAAAAAAAAAAGACTACAGTCTGGCAGTTCAGTTAAGATCCAAGACTGTCTTGTAGATTTGCCTCACGAGTCCTAAAGCCACCAGCTCCAGGGGAGGTACGGCCAGGGAACTCTAATACCAAAGCGTTTTCATTAGCAACCTTATTAAGATTTTCCTTCCCCAATGAAATAGCACATTGTATGTTAGAAATAAGAGAATATAAACTGTCATTCTGTGCCAACGCCCTTTATTAATTTGGATTTTCTCTTCAATGGGCTGTTTCAAATCATTTTGCTAGGATAAATATACCTTTGTATTCTGAATATATCCTTTCCAGTGATTAAGTTGTTCTACAAACTTGCTTGACAATAAAGGAAAAAAATCACATTCATCTTCCTCAAAATGTCATCAGCTCCAGACTTCTGCGCACACAGTGGTTCTGAGCAAGAGCACGGGAGTCACATCTGAGCCCCAGCTCAGCCACGTTCTAATGACAGACGCCCCTCTATCTGAGGGTTTGCTGCCCAAGGCTGCAGTTTCCGAGTCAATTGAGGATTGAAGGTATCAAATCCTGGGAAACTAAGTTTGATGTTTTTAATAATTGTTGTTATTCTCCTATGTGTCTAATGTGTAAGTTAAACCTCGTCATAGGTATGTTTATTTTGGGTTCTACACTATCCACAGTTTGAGGCTCCACAGAGGCCTGGATATGTGTACCTTACAATAAGGTGGGAACACTGTACTTGGTCTATTTCAAGAAATCCACTTTCTGTGCCTTACTTTTCTCATCTGCAACAATACTGAGTGGTTGTAAAGATTAAATGAGATACAGTATATAGAGTACTTCCTATGGGATCCACCTGATAATCAGTGCATGTGCCATTTAACCTACTAACCTGACTGGGGCCCCTATACTCACAGTGAACTAAACCTCTGATGTTCATAGCTGAAGGTATTGTTAGGAGGTGGGGTCAGTTGGAGGTGTTCACTGGGGACAAAGTGACATGTCTTTGTAGAATGCATCTCTTGCTGGTGCTCCTTTCCTATTCCCTGCTTTTCAGCAGCCATGAACTGAGCAGCTTTGCTCCACTACACCTTTCTGCCATGATATTTTCTGTTTTAGAGCCAGCTGACCATGGACTAAAACCACTGAAACGGTGAGCCAAATTAAACCACTCATCCTTTATGTTTCAGGTGTGAGGTATTTAGTCTCAGCAACAGGAAAATTGACCAAAAAGGTGCACAATAATGTAATTAGTTATAAGTAAATGTACATATATACCTATAAAACACTTTTTTCAAGAAACATTCCCTTCAATATATTTAGAATATTCTCATTGATTCTCATTAAACACTTGTCATTTACAGTATACCTGAATTACACTTAAACAGTTAAAGTATAATAAAATACCATAAATTATACTAAATATAAGCTTATGTGTTTGAAAATTTAAAACACTCATGAATAGTAGGTTCAATACTAGGTCCATAAAGACAATCCTATTCGGCTAAATATCAGGAAAATCACCATTTAAATTCATTCATGAAGTGTTGAAAAATAATGTATAAAATGCATACTCAGTGGACACTGAGATTATAACAAGGCTATATTTCATTAAGATGTATATTCCTGATTCCCCAAGGAGTCCTAGTAAATTACAGCAGGTGTTCAAATACTTGTCAATGCTTTTATTCATGTTCAGCTATGTCCTTAACTCTCTACACGGAAAATCATGCCATCAAAAAGTTACCTACCACATAGAGCTGCTTCCACATGGCTCCCCAGTCCCTTAATGTGGATGTCATTTCTGTGATAACAGAGTCTTCAGTAGGAACAACCATTTCAAATTGTCTATAAAATTAAAGGAGAAAAAGCACATATGTGAAGGCAATGGATGACGATTTTGTGTTTTTAACCCTCTAAAAGATAACCTAGGAAAGAAAGCTGTCCAGTTATTTTTAGTTCTGCAGACAATAACTAGGATTTGATTCTGAGCTTGCAAATGGAATGCTATGTGTGTGATGGTGGTACGATGCCCAAGGGACCAACCACTTCCTCCAGGTCAAGTCTGCACAGTGTTATGCAGAAGGAACAACCTAAGAGGTCTGCTCTAGTGACAGTCTGACTACCGGATAGCAACTCTTTTAACCTCTCCAAGCCCAAAAAGCCTTCATCTGTAACATCAAGTCACTGTGAAGCATAAACTGAGGTGACTTTTGCTGTCAAGTGCTATGACCACAGGATTCAAAGGAAGTAAAAGAAAAACTGTTTAGCCAAAAGGATGCAACGGCTGTGAACATTCAAACTAACTCGGTGTTATAAATAACTAGACACTGAGATACTGAACATTCACTTGGGCTCATTAACCCTTCATTTATATTATTTGTGAAAAGGGTCATGAAAAATCATCAGTATTATTAATAATGATACCACACAGTATAGTATTTAAAGGCCTAAGACATTACAGATATTTGAATATTCATGCAAAAATGTTTCTGTGATTAGGATAAATATAGTCTTCCTGTTTTTACTCTAAAAGTAAGAAATTATACTTGAAAATTATTCCTACCAAAGTTTAGTAGGGTATGTATAGTTATCCTAAAAAGTTGAGAAGAAACATAAAAAGATTAGGAAAAAAAGAGGACGATTTAATTTGCCCTCTATATCCCACCTTTTTCATATAATGATCTCTTTTTTTTCATGTCTAGTGCTTTTTTTAAGTCTTTTTTTGATTTTGTGCAGGTTAGAGTATTCAAGTGGCTATCATTACCACTCCACCTCAAAAGAAAGCTATCAGCTATATTTATGGAGACTTTTTCTTTATTTCAGTAAATTTTTCTCAAGGACAACATCTAATGTGTAAAAGGTAACAGCCTATTAGACACTGAGCCAGGTTGCTCAATGATCAAGGGAAAATTACTTCTTAGCATGAAACTAATAACTGCTCCCTAGTTCCTTTTTGATGTTATGTCCAAAATATGTATAATTGTCTTTTGTAAAGTCTTATAGAAGTACAGGAATGGAAATGTGTGCTTGATTCCCTCACCAGTACAGCTCCAGCTCATTGATGTTTCTGCTAAGACACCTGCCCTGAGAAAACTTCGCTTCTTTCCAGAGCTTAAATACAGCTGAAAATGTAAAATGCAGATTTAAAACTAGAAACAAAAGTGAACAGTAATATGTGAACTTAACAGATACTGAACCTTTTACTGAGTCTACATGTGACATTTTCCAATGGTAGGACATTGACTTTGCTTCTGAAGTAACTTTTGTGCTTTAAATGATCAGTGATTCAGTGATTAAAGATGGAGATTACGAGATGATCCTATACTACCTCAAGAAGGGAACAATGAATTTCTAGAAAAATCTGACATCCTACCCAAACAATTTCAAAGTGACATTATCTCAGCAAGAATTGAATAATACAGGAATGGCCTCATTATTTACAAAATGTAATTTAACTTAAGGACCCCCATGCGTCCTGTACTGCTCTGAAGACCCAGGAAAGAACAAAAAACAATTTGATCTTGGGGCTGTCCAAACAAGATGTAAATTTTTAAGCACAAAATTGTCATTTTTAGGCAAGGCAGTCTTTTTCTATTATTCATATAAAAACTAATACCAGTGCTCAAATAGTCTGTTATAAGGAGTTGTTGCCCTGCTCAGTTATTCTGGGACACACTTTGCAGCAATTTTAAATTGGAGAGTCATCAGGTCACAAATTCACTTCAAATAAGATAGGTATTATCAAAATCCAAAGAAGTTCCTCTCTGAGAAAACAAGTATCTGGCAATACATGGCCTCAAATGTTTCCAGGCCCAAGTTTTTCTTCCAAAACAGTCCCAGAAACTTGGGTCTGGACCAAATCTAGAAATCCTTTTTTAGAAAATAAAGTTTGAGCTAGAGCTCTTCCGCTATAAAATGCTCATCATGCCTGGTGTCTATCAGGCAAGAACCCATAAGCAAGTCTTGAATTTGCACAAACAGATTTGGAGACACTTTCCCACAATTAAACTGTCTTGGAGCTCATGGAAGGGAACCCAACATATATACCAGTTTAAAAAAAGAAAAGAAAAAAAAAATGACAAAGAAAGAAAGAAGGTACTTATTTTAAACTATGTCCCATTCCAACTGACTTTGAAGGGAGGAGTTCAACATCATTTTTGCAAGCATAGTCCCTTCTCTCTTCCTTGGTCAGAGTACATGATGGGGGTTGGGTGGTCCAAAGTGCAACAGACCTGGCGGGGTTCAGGATGGTCATGGGCAAAGGCAACAAAGAAGATGGGGCTGAAAAACCTTGCTCACGCTTTAAGGGATGAGGTGGAACAAACAGGAACTTTTCACATTGCCAAGCCCAGGGCAGAAAGATCGAAGAGAGAGTCAGTACTGGCTAAAGCAGTTTCTGAACTGCCCTCTGGTTCACTGGAGGGTGGCAGCACCGTGTCCAAACTGGCCTGGGACAACTCCAAAAGGACCAATACTCTCACACCGCTAGTGACGTGCAACTTGTATAGTGTAAAAAGGATGCTAGTAGCACTAGAATTATACTTTTAAAGTAGTATTTCAAAAATTACACTATGACTATTACAAATATTGCATAAAGTAGCTGACAAATACAAAGTGTGATCAAAACTATAGTGAATGTTTACTTTTTTTTTTTTTAAATTACAGTAAAAGACATTGTCATTTATTCTCAAAATATTCCATCTGGGCTCCTAACACACTTTCCTTGCCACTTTCTGAAGCAGTTCTAGAAGTCTTTTGTGTGTCTTTTAGTTACACCATTCTGGCCGCCCTGATGTACTGAACTGATTTAAAAGTTTACCTTTCATGGTGGCACTGACTTTGGGGAAGAGCGAGAAGTCACATGGAAGAGCCAGGAATAAGGCGGATGAGGGCACACTTTAATATTTTTACAAGTCTGCCTTTCCATTGGATGGCACTCAGCACAAGCATTCTCTCTCTCTCTCTGTCTCTGTCTCTCTCTCTCTCTCTCTCTCTCTCTGTCTCTCTCTCTCTCTCCACACACACCCACACACACACACGCACGCACATATCGTACCTTATAAAGATATTCATGAAAGGAAAATGAAAATTATACACTGATTCAGAAAAAAATCCTTATTACATTGGCATCAAATGTTTGTGTCCAAATCTATCTTATAATCAATGATCTGCTCATGTTAGCTGTTTAAATAGGCAAGCTCTACTATTTTATCTAGCAATATCTTACTTGAATGACATTATCCTGAGAGCTGCTTCCAATCATTTTAGAAATAGATTGGAAAAAAAAGTTAAGCATATAAGTAATTCTAAGCGATCAACGAGCTCAATCTAACAAAGCAAAATAATGGCTTTATGAAGTGGTCACCCAAGGATATGGTGTTACAGTCATGTGGAAAATATCAGACGTGGCTTTTTACAATCAGCAGTGAATTGAGGAAATTCCTGGTTTTTTTTTTTAATGTTTATAACCGTTGGATTGAGAATTGTCAAAAACTGCAAGCAACCAAGATGCTTCTCAACAAAGGAACTGACAACCAAGCACTTCTGTACAGTGGAATAGCTGTTCAACAATAAAGAGGAAAATTTATTGATTTACACAAAAGTATGATTGGCTTCATTTGCTAATTTAAAAAACAGAGTCCATAGCCTATTTATTGAACTCATCTATTCATGTAAACATTCTAGAACAGGCAAAATTACAGAAACAGAACATAGATCAATGATTGCCATGGAAGGAGGAATGGGAGTTAGCATCCTTGATACTATTATATGGAATTTTATGAAAATAGTAAATAAAATAGAATTAACCCTCATGGCAGAAGATATCAGGATGGAATATGCAGAAAATGAACCTACTCTGATGAAAATGAATGCCCTCAACTCACTGAAGGGAGGGAAGAGAAAAAAGAAAGACACTGACCTAAATAATGTTGGATAGTAGTGTTTAGACTGGAAGCCTTATGGTTAACAGCAAAATAAAACCCTGAGAAAACCATGGGGGAGCTCCAGAGCGTGGCTCATCTACAGATATTTAGAAGTCTCTTGATAGTAAGAAGACAGGCTGTCGTTATCCAAGATTACTTAATTTTTAAACATTTGTATATGTGTGAAGTAGTTTTAGAATTACCATCCTGTATTTCTATTCCTGGGTTTTGAAGCAACACGACTCAGCGTTTTATGGGTCTCACTGCACACTTCCCTAAATCCCAGGAAACCAAAAGGGACCAACTCTTTCTGCTTAAGTGTCAGTGAGTTCCATGATTTGAGGACAGTGAGATACCTCAGTGCCCTGGGTCCTGCTGTTGTCCAGCACACACAGATGGGTTCTTCAGTCCTCTCCAACTGCTTCTGTTCAGTATCCTTTAATCAGGTAATACTGACAATGGTATGATCTTGTACAGTTCATTTTTCAGGACAGTTACTAAGCCTTTCAAACTCCAAAATACGCAATGGGTCTGTAAAAATCCTCCAATCTTAATAAAATTCATTTCTTACCCTTTATTCTTTACGCAGGCATTTTTCAAATGAACATAGCTGGAAGGAAATATACCCTGAAAAATAAAACAGGAAGGTCATGGAGCTGTGCTTTAATGCAGGGTAGGTTCACCAGTCCTGTGTACGAGGCACAGTCAATAACCAGGACAGTATCGAGAACACCAGAAAACATCATCCCCACCACATTCTCTGGGCTAAAATCTACTGTGCCTTACATTCACTCCTTTCACTTTCTACTACCAATCCTTCACAAATTTAGAGAGTCTCTAAAATAAACATAAATGAAAAAATTCAATCTTACTCCACAAATACATTCTTTATAAAAAAATTTTTAAATTGCAGAAATTCTACATAAAAACAATGTAAATGAGAATTTTTAAACATTACATAATTTTAAAAGATAGCTTTTTTGGTTTTTGTTTCAATTACACTTTTTCTTCTTTCCCAAACACTCATAATTCTATTTAAAAATATATATACTTCAAAAAAAAACACTGAATTTGGAGACAATAACTGTACTGTATGTGCCACAGAAGATCTTTGATATTACACAGCAGCAATTAAGCACTACATTGTCACTCTGACGGAACAAAAATTAAACAAAAGAAGCCACGCTAGCTTAAAGCTTTGTACTATGGGAAAATAACAGGGCAAGGAAATTGCTCCTTTGTTCTAAATGGGAAATTGAAAGAAACAGCAACAACAAAATGAGCATCAATTTTATTGGCTATTAAGTGACAATATCCTCTGATGAATTTCTGATGTATAATCAAATGACAAACCCAATTAAATATTTACGAAAACAAATGTCATTCGAACATGTTATTGCTAGTGTGTATCCAACTAAAAAGTAAAATTTAATGAGAACAATTCTATATATTCAATGATAGCAAACATTGACATAGATTTTCCTTAACAAATCCTTTTCAGTAAAATTTTAAATTTACATCAATGTGTTAAAAGTAACACATAATTATAATTAATTAGGAAAGAACTTGAGGCTTATTAAATGAGTATAGTAACAGATAGTATAATAAGTATTTTCTCAAACATGATCAGATGAATAATTAAATACTTAAGCTGTATTTGCATGTGCCCTGCAGATGTCCCCCAAAAAAGCGTAAATGAGGGCTAAAATATAACAAAATTTAAAGTTTGCATACGCTTTGTTCCTTATCCTCGCCTTTAGATTGATCTAAAATAATGAAATTAAGTAAACACTGTTGAATGTTCCAGCAAAAGCTGCACTTAACCAAAAAGACAAGTAAAAAAGTTTAGAGAGCTTACATTGTATTTTAAGAATGATAAATGATACAATTTCTTTTCTACAATATTAATAAAGGTAGAATTAAACAAAATGAATATAACATATAAGAAATTATTAGAGAATGTGGGACGTATGGATGGAAACTGGGGCAATTAGAATAAGGTAGAAAAATAGATATTACTAAGGATTAGTGTCAAAATCCCAAACTATTCAAGCCAAAGACAAAACAAAAATCCCATTACTTCCTACTATAAATCCTGAGAGTTTCTATAAATATATAAAGGTTAATTAATCTTAGTATATATCTGGGATGGTAAGAAAGACAAACATTTTTCAAATATGGGTTTTCCAGTTTCAGCTGCCCAAACACAAAAAACACTTGCAACCTGCCACTAAAATAAACTTGTTTCTGCACACCAGCATTTTATAAATGATACTACAGAAAGCTTAATGATTAAATATCTCTATTTAGTATTTCTTTTGGAATATACGTATATTTCCCCTGCCTGAATTTTAATTTAGCTCTCAGAAAAATTAATACTTCAAAAAGATTTTGTTTATATATATATATATATAATGAGCTTATTAAGGTCTTCTCAGTATAATTTTCAACAGCTATACAGGATTAACATTTGAGTAGCGTATTTTAACTGTAATCCAAGTTCAAAGGAATTTCCAAAATTGTGAAAATCTATACTGCCACTCTGCATTTCAATTTAGAGTACCAAGTTTAATTTCAATTGCATAATAAAATAATTTAAATATTTATCCTTTTGTTAGATCCTATCATTATGATTAGAAATAACAGTTTTTACCTTGATATTTGGGTTTTTTAAGGCAAATCCTCTGTACCAGCCTGTGGAGAAATAATCACTGTTACATTTTTATAAACCATAATATTTTAAAGATAACTAGTAAAAATTAATATGTTCTTTGCCAATGGAGTGTTATCATACATGTAAATATTCTATGTCTACCCATGGTAGCTGTTAGGATAATGCTAGATAATAGCTCAAGTAACCACGAGGTTAAGTATTTTACTATTATCTTCTTTGTAAAATTTTACCAGAAATTTACACACACACACAAAAAAAAGACATAGAAGAAATAAAGGTTTTGGAATCAGAATGCTGGACTTAAATTTTGGCTTTGGTATTTAACTTTGAGCAAGGCATATGATCTCTCTGAGTGTCATTTCTCCTCATTTTATAAAAGTCACATTATTTCTAAAGGAAATTTTTAAAATCTGCGTAAGACCTAATGTATTTCCAAATTCTGCTTGCCTAATTAAAAAGCGCAGACTTTACCAACAAATAGTCCCTGACCAGCAGTCATGCAGTGACTCTGTACATCATCACACCCACCATTTTAGGTTAGGATCAGTCCTACAAGAAGGGTGAAGCTGGCACAGCACACCTTCATCAGCCTCATCAGTCCAATGTCTCAGCAACTGAGCTCCCATAATTTGTATTCTTCACAATTTCTATTACTTCAGTTCAATCTTACAACACTATTCTTAAGGAGGAACAAGTCTTTTTATAATGTAAAACAGAGCATACACACACACACATATATGATTAATATATAGCTCAGTTTAATTGCAATAGTCTCAGACTGTTCAGGCCATAGCCTGGGCTACACAGTGAGTTCAAGGCCAGCCTGAACTATATAGCAAGACCCTGTCTCAAAAAAAAAAAAAAAAAAATTCTCAGATAAGTTTAGAAGCTACTTTGCTTACTGGCAAGAAACTATTTTGTTATGTGATAAAAGGTCTATCTAACTGAATTTTTTATAGTTAAACTCTTGAAAACAAATATTTGAACTTTATATTTAAACATTTGTGTTCCTCATAATACATTTTCTTACAAAGATATACAATACAGTACTATAAAGTATCAACCCCAATAGTTTTAAAATAAGTGTGAAGAAAGGAGAATGAATGGAAACTTAGAATCTCTATATCTCGGGATTTATTATAGTTTCATGAAGACAGATCTAAGAAATATACCCATTTGTAAGTCATTATTCAGCAGAAACCATAACTTTTTGAAAACCACAGAAATAGCATAGAGAAGTTCTATCCAATCATACCACACAGAATAATTTTTAGATTATAAACACTTCCCATTAGATATGGGGCATATTTCCATGCACTAGTTCAAAATCAATTTTATATCCAGCTGTATACATAGTAGAAATAAACAAAATACATCTGATAATGACATAGGAAACCTTATTATGTTTTTAGATGTCTCAATTACAGTGGACAGAATAAACACCCAGGTAGCACCACCATTTAGTGCCAGGCTCTAGCTAAATGTAGTAGTTTTGTTGGGGGAACACAATTTAATCTATGATGAAACTTGATGAGATAGAATGTTATCATATTATAAATTCCTAGAAACAAAAGCCTTCCAGCAGAAAAATTGGTATTTTTGGATACACGAATGGCACTCTAAAATGTAGTCATTCTGTTAATAAAAAGAAAAAAAAAGTAGTCATTTCATCTGGGATCCTTTTTAAGAAGTAAAACTTAAAGATGTTTAAGGATCAGACACATTTGAGAATATATTAAGTATCTTTAATGAATTATCTGCTACATAAATCAACGATGATCATTTAAGGTCATACAATCTACTAAAATTTCAAATACATTCAGTAATTTTTTCCCAAATTGGGGAAGGAGAAAGACTGCAAGACCAGAGCAGATGTGGCCAGGGCGGGACCCTCCAGAAAGCACTGGGTCATCCAACCTCGAATCCGCCACATCTGCTATACCTCAGTTTCTCCCCATCTGTGGGAAAGAGACAGGGGAAGTCTCGTAGACCCTTGAGATTCTGAAAAAAGCCTGCTAGTGTGGTACTGAGTGAGTCACGAACTCCCACAAACTGGGCAGCTTCAAGTGCTTTCTATATTGCCATGTTATCACTATAAGAACATAATATGAGAAAAAGTATGACTAACTCAAAAAGCCAAATATTATTGCTTTTCCATAAGCCAAATGTGGACATACAAGGAACAAGTTTTTTTTTTTTTTTTTTGGTTTTTATTTTTGGTTTTTTTATGGTTTGCTGAGATTACTGGAAAAGTTCCAGAATTTAATAGAGGTAAGGAGAAAATGTATCAACTTTTTGAAGAGTCCTGTATCAAGGAGGTGATTTCACACAACCATAAGCGATTGGCACAAGGCCACTCACCATCACACTTCTCCAGGATCTGAACTGTATCTCCAATTTCCAGCGACAGTCCATATGGGACGGTTCCTCGAAAACTGGCAATAACTGCAAGAAATGACACAGAATATATGAAGGCAATCACATCAGTTACAGCCAGTTACACTGCTTACGATTAAATGTTATTGACTACAAAAAATGAAAGTGAATAGGAAGTACACTTTTATAGCTAGAACCTGCTGTCGATTTAAATGTGTATATATATATGTTTTGTTGCTTAAATTTTTATTAGTACATGCTTGCAGTGCATTATGTTTACATTCTTTGTGGGGAGTTAGAACATTTACATAATATTTCCTAATTCCTTTTTGTCATCCCCTTTTCCTTCCCTCCCTCCCTGCTCCAATCATCTCCTGATCTCCTTCCTTTTATTTTTTTGTACATGTTCACAATACATAATGTTTACATTCTTTGTGCGAGGTTGGTACAAGTACATAAATACATCTTGTATTTTTTTAAATCATTAAATTTATATGCTTCACCAACTTCAACTTCTTGGTAAAAAAAAATATAAATATGCATTTTGAAAATGTGAAATTTACTATAAGCAATACAGAAAATAGCAAGAATATTGCTGTTATAAGAATATTGCCCAATTACATATATAAACAAAGAGATCTAAGAAGGACTGTGTCCCTCAAGACACCATCCAGATGTCCGCTCTGTGGTAGCTAATCAATATGTGTTCTATAATAAATAAAGAATACACTTCCTAGTTGTTACTAAATTTTGTTATGGCTTGTATGTAGATGTCTTCCCAAAGCCTCACCACTTATAGTAGGACTTTGCAGAGATGCTTAGATCCAGAGCATGTGATACTGAGATTAAGGGTATATGGTACTAAATTAGTCTACTAATTGGAATTAGCATAGTTCTGGGTAGCACCACCCAAAAGGCTGGTAGCCTGGAGAGGATAAAAGGAAAAAGCAGGCAGGTTGCTTGCTACTGCTACTGTTTGCTGCCTTCTGCCTGCCATGAACAGTTTCTCCTCTGTGAAGCTCTCTGCCATTGCCCCTCTGCCATGCTTCCCTGACTCAGCGCCAGATAACTATGGAAGAAAATCTCTACAAACTGCGAGTCAAAATAAACCTTTCCCCCTTTTAACTCTGGGTGTCAGGTATTTGGTCTCAGCAACAAGAAAAGTAACTAAGACACTTGGTGTACCTTTCTGCTATAGTGTTTGAAATGGATTTCTTTTTCCCTGGACTATGAACTTCTCAAGAGAAGGGACTACATTTTTTGGTTTACTACTATGTCTCCATGACTGTGCCAAGTTTGTGGCAAATAAAAGCAGTCTTCTTGTGATATCATCAATGGGGATATTTTATTCAGTAATGCCTGTACCCTCCCCTAGGAATAAACACACGTGTCTTAGCTCTCTTATTAACTGGAAAGGGGGGGTCACCATTAATTATAGATTAATGGTTTACATTAATTGGCTTCACAAACATTTCACAAGGTGGAGTGGAACTAGGATGACAGACGAATCATCCCTAGTCAACTCCAAGAACTATAGAGAGAATGAAGCTTTTCCCCTGGACAGTAAAGCTTGAGTCACAGAGGAGGCAAAGATGGAAGAATAAAGAAAGTATATCTGAACACATGAATAGAGAAAAGGTATCTCCCATGAAATGCTACGTACACTGAAATAAACTTAAAATTTGTAGGAGACAAAAGGGATTTTTAGGGGCTAGAGATTTAGCTCAGTGATTAGAGTGCTTGCCTTGCAAGCACAAGGGCCTAAGTTCGATCCCCGGCACCACAAAAAAAAAAAAAAAAAAAAAAGGGATTTTTAGATGTCTTTTTTTTTTTTTTTTTGGTGCTGGGGATTGAACTCAGGGCCTTCTGCTTGCTAAGCAAGCAAGCGCTCTACCACTAAGCTAAATCTCCAACCCAAAAAGGATTTTAAAAGTGATTTTTTTTTCAATACTGACTGAACGCAGGACCATCACCCTGAGCTATATCCTGCGATGCCACCACCCCTTGCTCTTTTTTCTAATTTTAAAACAAGGTCTAACCAAGTCACTAAGTTGCCCAGGCTAGGCTCAATCTTGTGATCCTCCTGCCTCAGGCTCCCAGAGTGTTGGGTAAAGACAAAAATTTTACAAGTGACTTATAATTTTGTTTCAGATAGAAATGTTTAGATGCAACCTCAACCCTCAAAGTAAGTTTCTGCTACTATTGGGAATGTATTTTAAAAGTCTGAAAGAACGTTAGTCTGCCAAAAATCAAAACAAGCCAATAAATAATGGACTTTTAGAGGCATCTTAAGTCCTTTTATGATCTCAAAACAAAATTAACAGTAGAGATCAAAACATAGGACAGAACAACAACTGATGAATGGCTAAAGAAGATGTGGTTTTTCTACACAATGGAGTACTACACCGCCATAAAAAAGGATAAACTAGAGTCATTTGTATGTAAATGGATGTTCCTTGAGAACATACTGTTAAGTGAAATAAATCAGACACTTATCAGTACACATCGAATTGTTTCTCTGATATGAGAAACCATAAGTGTAAATAAGGACAAAGGGGTAGAATAGATATTATGTTTAAAAAAAAAAGAGAGATAGTATTCAAAAGAGAGGAGAACTAGATAGGGAAAAGGGGGATAAAGAAGAAGGTTAAAAGAGAAGTAAGATGAAAGGGGAAAAAATGGTAAAGTGTA
>PVJO010003485.1:0-122560 GCA_004026905.1 Hystrix cristata
TCCTAAGGTCCTGGTTCTACAAGTTCATGCCAAGTGATCCTACTCCTGCCATCTGATGACTGAGTCAAGGGTGAACACCTGATCTTAGGGAAAGGAATGAAAAGATTAAGCTGCACCCACTGGATTCACCCTCCTGACCAGACATAGACGGGAATGGAAGGTGGTCACAGCAACAGTACAGCATGAGACTGAAGTTGTGTCTAGTGGAAAGTTACTAGTTCCAACTTAACCCCATTTCTTCTGATGGAAAGGAGATTCAAGACCTTTTTCTTATACCATAGTCCTTTCAAAAGATAGACATCAGCACTGAATTTTGTCCACTGAATGTTTTACTCTTTTTGTTATCAAGGTCAGAAATCTAACACACACTAATAAGAAGCAGGAGGTCAAGACAGGAGGATTGGAAGTTTGAATCCAGCCCAGGTAATTCAGCAAGACCTTGTCTCAAAATAGAAAACAAAAAGGGCCGGGGATATAGCTCAGTGTGAAAGCCCTGGGTTAAATCCTTGTACAGACAAAAAGGGAGACAGAATTTATATTACTTTACATCAATACCTAGGAGATGCCCACACTGCAGAATTGCAGCTGACCCACAGGCTAAGTGGAACTTAGGGATTGGACACAAGGGGGCTGGCGCCTTCTCTTCTCTGGCCTCTCTGCAGTCAGCGTCATTTGCCGCTGAGCACTCTCAAGCTTTACATGTTGGAGCTTCAGCTATCAGGAGGGAGAACAGCTCTTCTTTCCAATACCAGTGCCACAGTGCCAACATGACAGCAGGTGGACAGATAGCCTGGACACAGCCACCGCCAGAGAGGCAGGCCTGGCTCATCCCAATATGGTGCTCCAGTTGTACCCATGTGAGTGGGGAACAGGACAGTCAAGCACGGATTGCTGGGAGGGAAATACCTTAGTTGGCATCAATGTGGAGCTGATCAGTGCTCAATTGTGGCTGACTCCCTACACATTAGAAGGGTATCTTGACCTTTCACTCTGACGACTGCCTAGGAAGCTGGTTCAATAGCAGCTGTTTCTCATAGTCAGCTAAATTATATTTATCATTCACACTGTATGAATGCCATTTGAGTCAGAAAAGGAGAATACTTTTTTAAAAGCTACCTCACAAGAAACCCATGAAACTTGATTTCTTGAAATTTATAGGAAATAAGCCAACAGCCTAATGATTTAGGCGTGACTTCAGCCTTGCAGAATAAAGTATTTTCTTCACTTCTGAATTTCAGGAAGCTATTTTCTTTTTAGAAAAGTAAAAATCTACTTGCAATTGCTACAACAAATACTTCAGATAAGCAATATTCTGATGTCAGACATAAAGGACATTTTGTAATTTTTAATTTTCTATATATATTTTGTACTATATATATATGCAAAAGCAGACAAGTGCTTTGAAAATGAATGTGGTCATTTCTTCTTGGGTTACCAGGGAATATTAGCATGTGTGAGGACAATTCTTGCTTTAATTCAGTAACTAAAAATCCTTAGACTTTGACGCCATATGTTTTGATAAACAAAATCAGCCTTATACTACAAGTTTCAGAAATTCAAATTGGATCCATTTTTCCTGTAGCCTCTCCTAACACACTATATGATTTTTATTACATCTCTTGTATATTATCTCTTTCGCCCCATTAGAATATAATTTCACTAGGGAAGAAACACTGGTCGGTTCAGGCACTTTATGATTTGATTGAATGAATAACTGGTTAAACTCAGGCATGATACAGATTTCTCATGACCTAAAGATGACAGGTCTGTGTGATGCCAGCAACTGCCCCAACGATGAATTATAGGAGGAGATGCTGTAGGAAGGCGTCTCCTGCTCCCAAGAGTTGGTGCAAGGGCAGCCAGGTGGCAGCCAGGCCCCTGTGTGAGTAGGGGCCAAGGAAGAGGCAGCCCCTCTATCCAAGTGGGTGGCCTTGTCTTTTAGAGTGACAATACTCAAGCTTTGGGGCCTTGCCAGTTCCACTGCTACTCAGACATTTTCACGGTGCCTATATACTTGCAGTGTTGTTACTGGGAAGCCATTAGTCTATATGGCTCATACTGGCCTTCTAAGACTTAGCTGTTAAGTTCTGCCATAAACAAACACCTGTGCATATATCCTCAGGACATTACTGAATTGGTTCTGGGGGTGGACAGGTGGCTTCTTGGGCAATAATGCACATTTCAAGTACAGCTTAGGAGCAGAGAAACATTATATTCATATTTTACCAAGCAGATGATGGCTTTAATATATTCTAAATAGAAATTTGGCAGCGTGCAAGCAGTGGGCTCCATAGGTGAAAGTTCTCAAAACTATCTCCTAAAAATGGTTGAAAATATGTGATCTTTTCTCCAGCGTTTATTATAAAGCTTTTCAAATAACCAAAAGTGTAGAAAAGAACAGAACAAGAAACATCCCTATGCCTACCATTTAGTTAAAATTGTTTTCTCTTATTTTTAACCCATGTAAGTACATAAATACTATCATTTATCTGTATGTGTATACACATTTAAGAATATTTAATAGAATGTATGTATAACTTTTCTGTTTTTTGCTGATCTACTTGAACATAACTTGTGTCTTCTAAAGGTCCCATGTATGAGTTGTGATCAAAGTATACAGTGGATGTTTAAATTAAAAAAAAATTATTACAGTAAAAGACACATTGCCATTAATCTCCCTTGAAATATTCTTCCCCCAATTTGAATACACTCATCCCGTCACTCTTGTCCCTTTCTGAAGTAGTTCTGGAAGTCCTCTTTCATGTCTTTTTGTGTGTGCTTCAATGTCCTGAATTGATTCATAATGTTTACAGCAATTTCTGTCCTCAACCACCTTATTTGCAAGATCTGACCCCATGCGACTTCTGGCTCTTCGCCAGAGTCAAAATGACCATGAAAGTTAGATGTTCAGAATCGATTCAGGACATAGAGGCTGCCATGACAGTGCAACTAAAGACATTCAAAAAAGGACTTCTACCTTGTATGTGACTGAGATGAGAACATGTCCAATCATCCATCTTAAATTCTTGTCTCAGGCAGGAAGGTACTTTTTTTATGATCCAGAGATCCCACGTGATCCCAATGGAAGGGCCTGGGAAGCCACCAAATTTGGCTAATGGTAGAGCCATCTCAAAGAATCCTTACTTGGCCCTGATTAGTGGAGAGGCCTGGGGCAAATGGCTTATGGGCACTGATGATGATAGTGATGGTGATCATGATACTAATACTGATACTAATAGTAGCAGCAGTAAACTCTTAATAGTCCTTATTTTGTGCCAGGATTTGTCATTCTAAATCCTTCCCCTATAATTCAATCATTTCATTCCCTTGAACTATGCTGAATCAACTGTGCTGGAACTACATCTCCCAGAATAAAGCTCCAGAGAGTCTGGGGGCTCACTCTCCAGAATAAGGCCAAAAATCAGAGGAAAGGTCCTTGAAATCAAAGTCATGTCTGACCTTCCATTTGGATGGGTGGAAGGCGGAAAAGAGAAAACTAACTTCCATTTTCTGAAATGGAAAAGAGAAAATTAACAGACGTTACAAGCCCATTTAGCAAAAGTTTCTTTTTTGTAGATTTTTTAGCATAAGCGAGGAAGAAAAAGTGAAAAGAGTTTTAGAAAATAAAAACTAACATATACAGCTTACAGGTACCAAAAAGATCTGTTATGGTAGTAGTACCATAAGTGGATTTGGTTCTTCATAATTTGGGGAGTTAATAGTTTTACTACTTTCTAATAAAATGAAATGTGAAAACATTGAAGGGAGGCTAATTGGAAGATATTTAAAAATATATTAACAAAGGGAGAAAATTCACTGGGAATCACAGTAGGCTGCGGTCTGAGGACTTGGTCGCTGCTGCGTAGGATCCAGCCTGGTGTCCTGCCTGCTGTTCCCGTGGCGGGCCGCCCTCATCTCCCTCGGAGTCTGGGAGGGCAGATCCCTGGAGCATCACCCCACTTCTGCATGCTGTGGCTTACACACTTCGTGCTATATGAAGTACTCCGGACCACCCGGGACCTTGGGGCTCAGGACCACGCAGCTCATCTTCACCCACCCCTCCCGGGTCTGGCAGAAAGGAGGTGCTCAAGCAGGAATGAGCCCGCCACAGCTGAGGAACGGTAAGAAGTCAATGTGGAAGGCGCGGAGCAAGTAAGGGTGAGATAAACAGAGCCGGAGAGGCCAGCAGGGACTTGCCGATGGAAAGCCTTAGCCTGGCAAAGATCTGGAAGGGCCCGTGTCTTCTACAGAAGATGTTTTCCACAGTCTCAGGCACCATTGTTACTTACCTTGCTTCTCTGATGACTGAGAACAACATGTTTAAATGTTTTCCAGTCTAAAATTGCAGCCTCATTCTCACTGTGGAATTGCACTTGGGGTCACAGACCGTGCTTTTGTCTGTCTGAATGGACCCCAAACTACTTCTTGAGGAGAACCGTGTCCTGTTCACATGCCTCCATAGCAGCGGGTGGCCTTCCTTTCAGGCCCGGGTCCTTGTCAGGTTCCTCGGGGCTCCCTAAGAAGGTTTCTGCCAGCTAGGCCCAGTTGTAGTACAGACTGTCCTTTACCTACAGAGGACAGGTGCTCTCCAAGAACCTGGCCGGGAATAAGAATTACAAACTCCCTGTCACTGGCGAGCTATCAAAAGCTTGCAAGCAAACTCGGGGATCATCTGAAGGCACATTTCTCCCTCTGGGATTCCACGAAGCCACCAGGAGGTACAGCTGAGGGCTGCCTCGTTCTGCTCCGGCTCCCTGGGCAGAGGCTTCTCTGAGCTGCACAGGGTGGGCTGGGGGAGAAAGAGCCTCGCCTGCCCTGGTGTGGAGAGTCTGGGGGTGCAGTTGAGGGTGGGCTGTTGACACTGTTACGGCCACGGGAAGATGGGCGACTTTGTTCATAGGACTCGGAGCCAGGGATACTTCAGCACTGAAAGCATTGTTGATTTTTCCCTCATGGACTCTGTGTCAATGATTTTCCATTTTGCTTTTAGTACTGAAAAACTCCAAGTCAAATTTGCAGTCTACTTTGAGAACTGGGCTGTCCAACTGAACTTTCTGCTGTGGAAGAAATTTTGTCTCTGCACTGTTTGATATGGTAGTTGTTAGCCACATGTGGCTGCTGAGCATCTGAAATATATTTAGCATGACTAAGAAAGGACATCCTAAATTGAGCTTAAAATTTAAATTTCAGTGGCCACATGTGGCTAGTGACTACCATGAACAAGGAAAGTATAAAGAAAATTTGACTACTCTGTGACTACCATGCCCTGGAAAGTATATAGAAAATGACATCCCTCCTGGGTGTCATACATACTTAATCTTATTTTCCTATCAGCATTTGCTCTTTACTTCAAATTCTTCTGTATCTAATTGTTTTGGTTAATTTTCTTGTGTAGTATATACCTTTGTCAGTCATTTTAAATTTATTTTTTAAGGTGTGAGATCTACTTATAAATGTGAAAAAATACTAGAAAGATACCATAGCTATATTCCTAACCCGTTAGCATAACATGTTTATCTAGGGAACAGAGTCTCATAGGGAGGAGAAGCAGCCTTTTCTTCTATTTCTGTCTCTGTACTGTTTCTTTAGTTGTGTGCAGCTCATAAAAATGTTTAACTTGTGAAATTCATTGAGTAGTACGTTTGTGACTTGTACACTTTTCTGTATATATATTATTAATATTCCTCTCTCTTAAATGTAAACAAAAATGTTTATAAAGAGAACCCATTGCATTCAAAGTTCAATGTCAGTGTAATACTATGGAACGTAGAGAGATTCACTGAACACTGTCCTCGACTCGACGAGGCTGGAGTTTAGTATCATGAAGCATCAATGCACATTTCTAAAATGCATCTTCCAGGGATCTCCGACAGCTCCTGCCTTCCCACCCTCCCCCAAGTGAGGCAATGTCAGGAAGGAAGGAGAGGTGAGTATCAGGAGAGGGACAGCTTTCTTCTCACCTTGTCAGATCTTGGTAAAAGACATCTCCTAATTCTTATAAGGGGCTGAGTGGCTTTCAGGAACAACAACAACAAAAAAATCTCAGCTTTTCTCTTCCAGAGAAGTTAAAAAGGAAGGAAGAGATCTCCAATATGTGGAATATGAAGTCCATGGAGCAGGGTGAGAAAGTAAAATGCAATCTCTATTTTAACCAGGCAACTAAAAGCTACTCACGAGTTTCTTAAATATATAACTGCATTTTAACAAAAAATGATAAAAAAATGATCATTTTAACAAAAAAATGATCTTAACAGTTGTAGTTGAGACTAGACTTTGGGAATGGATACTATATTGCTGAAGAAAATGTATATAAAAAGGTGTTCTCTGTACTACCCTTCCCCGTGACCCGAATGTCTTAATTTTGCTGAAAACTGAAATGTAAACTTTTCGGTTGAAAAGTAACTTAAAGTGACAGACAGGTGTATATCTTGTGGTAAAGCAGAAGGTTGCTCTCTGAGGCCATGGCGATGACAGTAACCTGTCCACTGGTCATTATCAAGAGTCCTGGGGGGGTACTTTTCATTTCTCTCCCTGTTAATTTAATACATTATTACTCAACATACTACTATTTTGAACAAAGGTCTGTGAAAATCTCAAAATACAAATCTTTTTCTCTTTTGTGTAGCTCCCTAGCCTCAAAAGCTGGCACCTGTGTAGACTTTATAACCATTTAAATATGTAGATCTTTGAAATATTCTTTGATGTTTCCTCTGAGCAGAGAGAGCTCAGGCCAAGCTTTCATACTTTGTTCTTTCATTTATGTTATTAGAAGGATCAAGAGAAAAAAAGTCTTCTCATTACTAAGAAGAGGAAGAAATCACTTCAGAAATAATCATATTCATTTTGGTCTTTTAGTATAAACATAATCCTTTGCATTTCATTAACTTTTACTTGGTGCAACTGTATTCTGCTTTGCATAAAGAATTGGCAGTCATCAGATGCAGAAGAAAAATTTTCTCATATTTCAAAGGGGATTAAAGAGCAAATGTTAGCACTCTGTTTACTGAACAATAAAGCAACATTACTTTGTTTCTTCAAAAGGAAGTTTGAAATCGATCTAGTTCCCATGAATGGGTATTTCAAGGTGACCCCTCTGACTGGTACAATGTTCCCTGGCTTTGTTTTGGACCAGTTATTAGAAATGTGCCAAATTTTCATTTCATCTCATGATATGGGGAGTACAATTCTGGAGTTTAGAGCCAAACCCAACAAAAACTGCGAAACTTTACCTGTGATTACCGTAACCACAGTCAGCACCTCTTGAGGTAATACCCCCCTACTGACTATCAGTTTTCTTTTCAAGTAGCCAAACATAAAAACTAGGATACTATATATGGAGACCTTTCAGAATACCAAAGCCCTGCACACCCGGAACTAACTTGCCTGTTAATTAGAGGTTTTTTTTTTTTTTTTTTGGTGCTGGGGATCAAACTTGGGTCCTTGTGCTTGCAAGGCAAGCACTCTAACCTCTGAGCTAAATCCCCAGCCCCTTGCCTGTTAATCAGAGAATGCCTGGGTTGGAAAGCATTATCAGACAAAGGCAGGTGTAGGATATTCTTTAATCTCTGCACTGAATTTAAGTTCTAGATATAATCAGTTATCTTTAACTGAGTTCAGGACACCCCAGAAAAGAATCAGAGAAGAAAGGGGGCTGCTAATGCCACAAAGGTACTAGCGGTGGAAGGACTGGGCCATCTTCTGTCTTTAAAATGTATTCACTCATCCCTCCTACCTCAGTGAACCCAGAAACTCCACAGGCAGCACTTTCTCTTTTGAATCTTCCAAAGGGCATCACTTTCCAAGGGATCATAGCATTTTAATACCCTCTACCAGCAGGGAGTGGGTAGAGAAAGGGCAGAAGGCAGGGAAAGGGAACAGAAGGAGGAGAACAGATGTCTTCCCTGTGGAACACCAATGAACTTCACAATTTTTAAACTTGTGTTTTCCTAAAGTTCCTTTGTAGGGAAAAAGTACATAGGTACAAACTCCCCAAGTGTGAAGGAGCAGATTCAGGACTTTTTAATGGGAAGTTTCCCAGGTTAGGAGCTTGTGTGACATCTCCAGGATCCATGGGCAGTCCCGGGGTGGGGGTGAACTAGAAGAACTAGCCACATGTTTGCTAAGGCACAGGTGCCATGACAGCAGAATGCAAAGTACCACTGAGTGAGCCTTTCTGCCTCTTCTTTTGTTTGGAAGGAGTATGGACAGACCTGGACCAGGTTTGGGATGCACAAGGCCACCAATCTCTTTTTCCTGGCATGGCTCACTAGCAGGTAGGAGGCTTTCCAGCAGAACTGACTTGTTTTGCCTTTCCCTCAGACAGACAGTCAGACAGACAGACAGACAGACAGCCAACCCGAGTACCTGCAGAAGGATCTTGTTGCCGTCGTGGTCCTCTGTCTGCCAGCGCCCCTCACTGATGGGGCTGCAGGGATTGGGCAGGAGAGGCACCAGCTCCCCAATGTCCTTAACTCGGAACTCCAGCACGGAGGAGTCAGTGGGCACCGGGCTCTGATCACAAGGCAGTCTTTTCAGGGAGAACTGGATGTCCACATCCAGATTGGAGAAAATGGGGAAGATGCAGAAGTCCGCTTTCCTCTGACTGGGGCTCCGGCGAAGTATCAGTTCGTAGAACCGGAGGCTGTCTGCATAGCTGTCGTGTCGACAGTAGATGGTGAAGCGCACGATCTCCTTGCCGTAGTGCACAGGCCGGATGGCCCACAGCGGGGTCCCGGGGCCCAGCGTGAAGAAGTCCTGGCTACAGGGCAGGTAGGGCAGGAACCGGCCGTGCACTCGCTCCGTGTGGTGGTGGCGCCAGGGCGGGCGCTGCAGCGTGCGGTGCAGCTGGAGGATCTGCTCCTCCCCGTACTCCTCCTGCAGGAACAGCACCACGGCCAGCGCCGGCTGCGCGCCCTTGGGGGTCTTCCGCCGCCTCCGGCTGGCTCGCCGCTCTGACACACGGAACAGCGGGAGGTCTGGGTGGATCCACGCCAAGACCTTGTCGATGGCCTCCTGCAGTGGTTGGGACTCGCCTGGGTCTGCGATGATGTGGATGCTCACCAGGAAGGGGTCCGGGGCCTCTTCTAGGGAAAGCTCGCCTGGGGGCACGGAGTGAACAATGAATGAATGAATGAATGAATGAATGAATGAATGAAATAGTGATTATTCCACGAAGGTGTCCAGTGATGACAGGTACTTGGCAGGAAGAAAGCCGAGTTCTAACTGAATTTAATCCATGACCTAGGATTTTCTGGTCCCAAGTTTACATACAAAAACTGCTGTGGCTGCATCTGAGCATCCAGAAAGGAAAGGGCTGTTGCTGCAAACGGCTCCCAAGTTGCACAGCGTTAGGAAAACACTGGCCCTGCACTTCATCAGGTCGTGGGCACTTTCTATTAAAAAAGTTCAGTCTCTACTTTGGAAGGGATAACAGGCCAATTTGAGAAGAGGCTGTGGCATCACCAGCAGGCCATTTAGTATTGCCTGCAATCAACAGTCCCTTACCCCACACGGTCCCAACACTATGGCACCCTTCTGCTTTGCTTATCTTGCTCATTCATTTAACAGACACGCAGGGGCTCCCTCGGGGCAGAAGAGGACAGAGACACATGCTTGCCTCTAGGAGCTCACTCTGACAGCTCAGGCCATCGTGCCTATTGGGGAGAGGGAAGATGGCTGTGATTGTTGCTGAGACACAGGGAAGAACAGCTCAGGACAAGCACTGCATTCTTGCTGCCTGCTGCAGCTTACCAGGGAGAGGTTATCGGCCGGGGAAAGCAGAGTGAGGCCACCACAGCCAGGTCAGGCTGTCTTTGCTGGGCACATCCACCCAGAAGCCCACGGATCCTGAACGGGTGGGGCACCCTCCCCATGTCCCCTGGCAGGCAGAACACCTGGAAGCATCTAATGCCAAGTGTGAAGCTGACTGTTGGACTTGGTAACATTTTCCCATGGGATGACACAGTTTGCTGACCACAGTGGCTATTTCAAAAGATGCTCCGTTTGCCTTTATCTAAAGTCTGTGATAAATCCAATGGTCACCAAGACATCTTTAGGCCAATTGTGACAGGGGAGACAACACTGGATTCATTTATAGACTTTAGACTTGTCTTTCTGTATGTGCTCCAATATGTCCTCTAAGAGTGTTGGGTCTAGCATGATCAGTGGACAGTAATTTCTGAGACGTGTGATGAACTTTTGGGAACTATAACCTCAATCAGTTTACAAAATAAAAGATTTTTTTTTTGTGGTAGATAAACAAAGACATTCCCAGGGGGCTTATGAGTCCATTTTACCATGTGCACTTACACTTGCATGGCTTTAATGTTGTTAGCTCAAAACTTGTCTGAGCCAGGCGTGGCAGCACATCCCTGAAATCCCAGCACTCCTGGAGGCTGAGGCAGGTGAACTGCAAGTCTGAGCCCAGCCTGGGAAACTTAGTGACTTAGTGAGACCCTGCTTCAAAAAGTGGAAAAAAAAAAAAAAAGGAAAGAAAAGGGCAGGGATGTATTTCAGTGCAAAGGTCCCAAGTTCAACGAAGTGACACGAAAACCAGAATAACAAACAAAAAATTATCTGAACCTTCATCTCAGTCCTCACAGCTAGATACTGCTGCCTTCTTTCTCACTCACTCATTCCTTAAGCAGTCAATATATACAAAGTACTAGGGAGGTAAGAAAGTCGGCACCACTAAGGACTGTGGGGTCTGTGGACACAGATTCTGGCATTAACAATGCTCCTGGCAGCGTACACGAACCGGCACAACCAAAGGTAGCAGCCTTTTAAAGAACCATAAGCCACAGGTGAGGATTTCCTGAAACGTGGATATAAAAAATTAAAATTCAACCTGATGTATGCCTATAAGGAATGCAGTGCAATAGTATCTTGGGGCGGGGGTTAGGTTCTAAAGTTATCACGGCGTGGTAAGGAGTACCTAGAGACAATATTATCACCGAAGGTCCCCTTATTGTCCAGTAAAGCACCAGATGGCACTGACCTGCAACAGGACAACACGGCCAGATGTGCAAATGTGTCTTGGGCTGGACACCATAGGAAGCAGCCGCTGCGAGAACAGCTGGCACAACAGAAGAGTCTGCTTCTTGACAGACACTAAACCTCCACCCCATAGACCAAACAGTCCTGGTATAAGAGCTTGGCAGGAGCCGAAAGGCTTCCGGAACCCAAGGATGACTGCAGTAGTCGCAGTCCTGTCATGATCATGGAGTAGAATGACAGAGAGAACTTGTCCAGCTGCCTGTTCTCTCTCCTCCCTTCCCTCTGGCTGAGCATGCGTTCCTGAATTTGCATGAATTAAATACGAGCACGAGGCAATTCTGATTTGCTACCACCTAACAAAGGAAGGAGCAACTCTTTCTCTCTAGCACTTCTCAGAAGGCTTCCTGGAGGAGGTTCCAGGTGAACTGGGTCTTGAAGGGTAAACCTCTCACTTAGAATAACCCCAAATGTGGGAGAGACTGCTGCAGCAAGAGGGAGACTATTTCTGAAGGCACACAACTGTGCAAAACAAGCACATTTGGAAGGGGGTGATGAATGATTCTGAAACATGGCAACAGATGCAACTGGGAAAAAAACTGGAGCCAAGTTCTATAGGACTTCAGTTCAATTTTGTAGGTGATGGAAGGTTTTCCTACAGGAATGTCAGGATCAAGGTTGACTACAGGCAAAGTAAGGAGTTAAAGGATTAGTGAAGAGTCCGGGTAAGGGGTAACAAGGACCTGGCACAGTTTGCATTACTAGCCTGTTTTTGTCCTATTCTATGTCCTTGTTCTCTGTTATGTGACTTTGTAGTTCTTCCCACTAAATGTGTGATGTGTATTTCCCCCTCTCCCCTTTAACCCTGGAGTAGACTACACGCTTATGTTTGGCCAGAAGAAAAGTGTTCTGGTTTGCCTCCTCATGCTTCTGACATTTCTATGGGAAGAATAGGCTTTAGATAGCCCACTGGTTCCAGGAGAAGGATGAGACATGCGCAAAAGAGCTATCTCAGCTGAGCCCAGCCTAGACCAAACAAAGGCACACCGAGTTGTTATACAGCAATACTTACAGATGCACACAGAAACAGTGGGTAAATAGAAGATACATGGAGTTACAGGTTATTTAGGAGGCTCACATGACAGGCCTTGGAGCCGAGGGGTGTGGGGCAGGAGTCATAAAAAATGAGTGTACCTTGATGATTCTAGCTTGAGTAACTGGTCCTATATTTTACAGACAGAAAACAGGCAGAAAGGCAGGTTTTTTGGGAGGAGGGAGAAAAGGAGTTCCACTTTGGACACTTGGCTTGAGCTGTGTGAATAACGTCCAGGAGGGATATCCTTTTGCCAATTGGACCTTTGTGTTGCTGAGGTGACAGGCTGAATTTAAAGATGAATCTATTATGTTTTGTACTTAATTGGCACCTTTTGTGACTTGTCAACTATGATTGGCTTGAGAGACACCTCTGGGTATGTCTAGGTGGGACACAGCGAGCATGACCTTGGGGACTATATCTCGTCTCTGGCTCCTTCCTCTCTGGTGCTCTTTCCTTTTTCTCTGCTTCTTGGCTGCCACAAAGTAAGCAGCTTTGCTCCACATACCCTTTGTACATTTCTGCCTTGGAGCCAGCCAACCATGGACTGAGACCTCTGAAACCATGTGCCGCATAGTCTGTGTCCTCCTTTAAGTTATGTATGTCAGGCAGTTCATCCCAGCAATGAGAAAGCTAACTTGACATCTTTTTTAGACCATACTCTTGCTTTTTTTGCAGTTATCTGATATTTGTGTGCCCCCATACTGATCTGAATCTTGAAAATTTGTCATGATAGCTTAGAGAATAATCAGAACTCAGGAATCATTCTGGCCTTTTTCTTTGCTTGTTCTTTCTGCCCACCTGGTTCTTTCTGTTTCACCGAGCATTAACACTATTATCAGCAGAAGTGCAACTGAAGAAAAGGTAGCAAAGATGCAAATCAGTGAAATTATCAAGTCAGTAACTTCAGTAAAGAAGATGCCACAATTGCTAAAATGTAGATTGCCCTCTTCCACAGTGCCTGCAACTCTCAACAGCGATGTGTTAGCTCACACACATCCTTTCTCAGAGTCCTACATTTATGAATTTAATCCTTTCAAAAACCCTGGAAGGGGATGCTACTCTTGTCCTCATTCAGACAGCAGGAAGTTGAGGCACAGAGAGGCAAAGTCATCTGACAAAGGCACACAGAGCAAGTGGCTGAGCACTCCCTCCAGGACTGAGGCCCCTGCACCATTGCTTGTCGTCCTCTCTGCTGAACCCATTTCACAGAACAGGGTTAGCCACCACTCTCACCTGTGTGCGGCCAGCAGTACTGCCTTGCCCCTCTCTGTGCCTCTCTGCCTTCTGCTGGCTGCCTTTGGACCACCATCAATAGCTTTGTGTTTTGGGCACTCATTTAAGTGGGTGTCTCTTTTCTCTGGCTCTTGTCTCAGAGGAAGAGCACACTGGAATCTGTCTCCCTGTTGGCCAGCTCTCAACATCTCTGACTCAGACAGGCCAGCACCCAAGTGGGTGCACTTGGGAGACAAAAGCAGAAGAGTGACCTCAAGAAAGCCTGCGGGGATGGGGGGGGGAGGCCTGGGCATGAAGAGGGGGAGGTGGCTTGTGAGTCTCCCAAACTGAGTTGTCAGGGCGCTCAGCCTTGTGCCACCTCCAGCAGTGGCACAAAGGTTTCCCAGAGAGCAGTGACAAAGGCCATGCTAAAGGCTGCACGGATGAGTGAATGTCTGAAGCTTTGCAGAAGGGCATACTGCCCAGCCACAGAGCAGGGCCCAGGCTGAAAGGCATTCCACTGGGCCTCAGCGCACTCAGCAGCTGGGGACGCAGCCAAGAGCAAGCGGGCGAGGGAGACCAGGACTTGGCTGGCTCCCAGTTCCCTCTGGCACCACATAAACCAAGGAGACGTATGGTGCAAATCCTACCTCAGAAGAGCTAAGAAGGGGGGGCAGTGGCATTAGTACACCCTAGCCATCTCCACCATGGCCCAGTGCATGAGACTCAAAGAACCACAGAAAGCCGCTCCCAACAAAAGCACCTCCCACCTGTCATCGGGCGCTAGGGTTACATGCGCCCAGGGAAGTCTGTCTCTGTAGGGCTGCACAGGGAACCAAGTATTTGAGGGGAAGGAGAGAAAATGTGAATAATTAATTGTCACGAAAAGCCTCTAGGCCTCTCTGGAGAAGCAGAGACGATGCATCTGTGGGATGTGCTCCGCCTTTATCATATCTATTACCTGTCTTCTCCGAAGGACTTCAGGGAGCACCTGTTCCTTCGGGGCAAAGCCAACCAGCCTGGCGCTGGGAAGTGGGAAGGACCTGCTGGTTAGAGGACGGAGCGAGTCACACAGTCCCGACGAGGCTTCCAAATTAGTGTGTCTTTCCAAAAAGGAAAGGGAAGACGCTCTCATGTGATGGACATTTAGCATTTCCAGTGACAAAGTAAAACACAAACAATTTTAAGGAAAGCAGTGCACAAGGCCAGACCTTCTATGAGGCAGAAAGTACAGAATTAGGCTGGGTATTTGCTACCCTCTACCCGCACTGTTACACTTCTGCTGTATATCCATTTTTGCCATCTAAATTAAACAGAAAACAATTTTAACAATAATAAATATTTACTTAGTACTCATTATTTGCCAGACATTGTCCTAAAAGCTTTATATGTATTATATGATTTGATGTTTAAAACAATGGCATGATAGAGGCTAGAATTTCTGAGCAACAACTGATAACACTGTCATTTTATCCACAGTTTGACACTGACACTTTGCAATGCAGTTGCAATCATTTACTTAATCAAAGAATGTTTATCGAGCACCTACTATGTGTCAGGCACTGTAGGATACAATGGTGGATAAAACAATCCCTGATTTCACAGAGCTTACAGTCTAGTGGGGGGAGAGAGATGATAAATATACATAATAAAGTTCAGTAGCTGTGGACATTTTGCTAAATAAGCACATGTTCAATGTGGTCATGATAAGAGGTTTGCAAAGCATCAGCCAGAAGCAATTACCGTCAACTGGACAAATCACCATGTGCCTGTCCAGTGCCAAAATTACTGCCAACACCTGCGCTGCATGAACTCTCAGAGGGCTGAGGGAATCAGAGCTCCTGGCACCTCCTGCTGCTGGAAGCTATGTGGTGCAGGGCAGCTGGCCCGGGAACCTAGTGTGAGGCCCTATAACCTCACAAGCATGAGGGTGAATAAACTCTATTTGAATCTTTAAAGCACCTTTTGGTGGCACTGAATAGCGCTGGAATTTGGATACAAGTCAGCCAACCAGACCTACTTGTGCCAGTGACAGAAAACCCCAGTGAGGTACGGGTCAGATTGACACCAAGACTTTTCCTGGGCTTCAGGCAGGCTGAATCTGAGAGCCATCATCATGTGAGAAGAAAGCCAGGAAAAGGCTCTAGAGTTCTCAATGAGCACAAAAAATCCACAGAGGGGCGCTGTTCCCATCAAGTGGTATATCATCCCAGAAATAAATGTCCTCAGAGAGGGGCTTCCACGTTCCTTCTTGGGAGAGTCTCTTCACCCAGAATATAATAAATAATCTGCTGGTTTAACATTTTTTTTCCACTTTTTAAATCCAGTTCTTTGAACCTCTGAATTAATGAGAAAGTTGTACAATCCTCTTATCCACCGAGATTTAAGATAAAATTGCAGCCTTTAAAAATTCTTGGTGATTTCATAATTTCAACAAATTAGTTGACCTGCAACTTTGGGCTGTTAAAGTGGCAAGGCTGGTCCCAATGCTACACCCAGATAAAGCCAAAATCAGATGCTCAGTTAGGAATCAGGGTACATGGTGGCAATAAGGACAACTATCTATCTATCTATCTATCTATCTATCTATCTATCTATCTATCTTTCTATCTATCTATATTTATTCTATAGGGATCTGTATTTGTAACACAGACAATACTGGTCTCTTCCCTTGGTCTGAATTCCCAGAACTTTCCTGTAACTAAAGAATTGAACATAGGTTGAAATGGCTAAGCTGAAACCTGTATTTCCACTAGGTAGAGGAGAATAATACAGAATCTTT
Organism: Hystrix cristata; assembly: GCA_004026905.1. Classification (NCBI taxonomy): domain Eukaryota; kingdom Metazoa; phylum Chordata; class Mammalia; order Rodentia; family Hystricidae; genus Hystrix; species Hystrix cristata. The sequence goes on from PVJO010003485.1 coordinate 16,083, forward strand.
CTGATCCTTGGGCCCTTCAAAGCTCTTACAAGAAGGATGTTTTTGCTCTAACTGTAGTCATTCAACTGCTCTCTCCATTTTCATCATCTGTTGTAGAGCAATGTCGGGGCCTGCATGTCTGATTTGTATTTTTGAGCTCATTCTGAAACTAGGACACTATTAAGAAAGAAATAATATAGAAAGTAAGACAGATATTTCAGATGCTCCGGGTTTCTTTTCCACTTGGAGATGGGACATCCATTTCACTTTAAAAGTATGTCTAAGCTTCATCCAGACCCATCATTCTGAAATATACCCTCGCGATGGGAGGAGGAGGGAGAAGAGAAGCCCCACACCAACTAGAGAGTAAAGACAAAGACACTTTAAATTCTGATATTGCTTGACGTAGATTCTGGGAGAGGACCAGGAAGTTGGTATGTAATTAATCTAAGAGGCATAAATGCAGTTAGAAACACTTAAACATATCTGGCATATTTATGTAACCCTTAGGACTACAATGATTTTTAGAGTTTGTGAGACTGTAACTCAGGTCTGAGGCACACTAATATCCTGTGCTAAATGATATACTTAGTCTAGCTTTACATAAAAATTTGAGGGTTTGAAAGAACTTATGAGACGATGGCACTTTATGCAGAATCCTTTCTTCTGCTCAATAATTTTAATTACATGCTTGTCATTTTCCTGGGTAACAAAGGCATCCTGAGAAAGTCAAGATCTTAATAAAATTCTGTAGATTTACAGATGGCACAACGGGGCTTGCAAACAAGAAGACTAAAAGTAAATATTCATGTTGTTTTAAGAAATGAAATGCACATACTCCAACAAAAAAGACAAAAAAGGAAAATTCGAACCAAAACCAATCCCATGGATTTGTTAACCAGGGAACTCTCAGCCTCTCAGTCTTACACTAGAGCCAGTGGGAGAATCTTCACGACTGATGAACTCCAGAATTGGCTTTGCTCATGATCCAACTATCAGTGTAAGAAATGGAGCTGGGGGACGTTTTTTGGCCTGACATTCAGTGAAACATTCAAATGCTACATCAGATTGAATATAATATTGACACACCTCCTGGTCCTTGTTTCCATGTCTCCTTAGAAAATACGTCCTTTGGGGTCCATTTGAAAAGCTTACCGGACATGTACAGAAATGAAAGACAGCTAAGACATTTCATCCAGGCTCCTTTACAGATGAGGTTGGGCAACTCGTGTAGGCTGACCACTTGGCCAACAGCAGGGCTAATACAGAACGGCTATCTCACGATTCCTACTTGAGGACTCTGACCTTCACAACTCAGCTGCCCCCAGCCCTGAGGTGCCCAGTCCTGTTAAAGGCTCTGAGAACTGCAAAGGAGGAGGAAACAAAGCCTGTCACTGCTTTCTATCTAAATGAAAAAGCAAGATGTTCACACATGACAGACTGAAGAAAAACACCATAGTGGATAAGTTCCAAATGACATACGGGATGAAACGCAGAGACAGTAACTAGGTCTCCCTTTCTCAAATTTTCCTACTGCTTTGTGGACCTCTGTCTACAGGGTCTGCACTTCAAAGACAGTGTAGGTAGGTAGATAAATCCAGTAATCAAGTTTCCGAAGCTATTTCTGTCAACTTGTAGCGGAGGAGATAGTCTGAAGGGCAGAAGTTTCAACTGCATGAGCTGAGCTCTTGGAGATGCCAACTGATGATGACCCTTAAGCACACATCACATAGAAAGACTTCCAGCTCCTCAGTCCACATGATCTGTGGCCACATGCATTTTAACCTCACTGTCTGCAAGGCTGAGGCAATGGCAGATTAACTATGCAATCAGGGGGAAAGCCCAATTCTCCCTATAACTGACAAAGCAAAGACATCTTGTAACTATTCTTGCCACAGAAAAAGAAAACCCATCTTCCAAGCACAGGTTGAACAGTTCAGCCTCACTACTTTTATGAGCCAATAATAATGTCAGAAGATGTTAGGGTGAGATAAAAATAAAGGGGGAGTGAGAACAGATGGAACATTCCTTCTCTTCCATAACTACTGTGTTGTACAAAATCATAGTTTAATAGATACACAAGAAAGAGAAAATAAAGAGATAAGGAGCTTTCGTAGTCAGTTATGAATTTGGGGAACCCTCAGTGGTTATGACCTAACTTTCTGCACAACATTCCCCAAGTGCTTCCTAACCTGTTATCCTGTCAGATTTTAAAAGCAGCAGTATGGACACTGAATAAAGATAGAATCGTCTGCGGTCTACTTTCCATGAAGCCTGTGCGCTGATGGCTTTGTTGTGGCCATTACTGCTGCCTGAGGTTGGAATGGGAGTGAAATCAACATCATCCCTTCAATGAGGGAAACAGAAACGACTTCAGCTTGAGGATCTCTAAACCGTAAGGGTTTGCCTGTTCATGACCTACTGCGATTTTATTCATTGTACACATATTTTGTATATATTATATATGTGTCTTTCTGTACATTAAATCAGAATTTTTATGAGGCTCTAGCATGCTTACCCATGCCAGCAGAGGACAGACATGGCATCTTTGGAGAATAACATGGCAAATGGGAAGCAGAAGCTTTATAAACTGTTTATACTTCTTACCATAACAGTTCCACTTGTAGTTGTTTATTCTCATAATGAAGATGTACACCAGGCTTAGTGCAAAGGGGTTCTTAGCAATAGTGTTTATAATAGTGAGAAACTGAATACGAGCTATAGGACCTACACCAGGGCACTGATGAGTAAACACAGTATAGAAATATGATGGAATACTACATGGACACTCAGACTGCTGGGAAGTTAATTTCTTGACATATAAAGATGTTTGATAATAGTTAATGAGAAAATTAGACTGTAACATCCATATGTGTATATGTGTATATGTGGCCATTTTGGTAATAATAAACGTATTTATAGGAATATAACTGCTCAGAAAAAAATCTATAAAGGGAGAGACCAAATTATGAATAATGGTTGTTTCTGGATGGTAAGATTCTGGGCTCTTACCTTGTTTGATAATTGGTATCCTCTGCTTTTCTATAATGACCGTATTGTTTGGGTAGTAAACACTATTCGGAAATTGAGAAAGCACCAGGCACATGGTGGGTAGGGGAGGAAGCAGCTATTCACTGTTGTTTCTCTGCTGGGGACCTGACAACCCTGCCACACCAGTCATCCCTGAAGTATTACTTCAGCTTCTGGAGGAAAACGCAGTCAGGAGAGTCTGTCTCCATTTTTCTTTCATATCCTGGGTAGAAATCGACACCTGCTGTGTAGTTGAACTTCCACAATTAGAACTTATCTTTGTAGCTGGAAGGACTAAACCACATTTTTTTGGGCACTGAAGGAAGTGTGTGTGTGTATGCTGCCATCGCCTCTGATTTTTCTGATGCGTATCTTTGGTTATTGCTTTTTTCTTATCAACTGTCAAGCAGTAGTATCATCTAGCTTTTCAGATTCTCATTCAGAGGAAATACAGACTCTGCACCATCAAATAACAGTCTGAAAGTACAAATGCTTTCACCTTGGTGGTTCCATTTATCTCAGAGGTTTTATTTGCTACTTCCACGATTCTACAAGGAATGCTGCCCCTTGCTTTTAAAAAAATAGCACAAGGCATAAGGGAACTGTTACATGCTTAAAAAACCAACCTTAGTGGCATACACAATTTTTTCTCTTAAATTTTCAATAAAATAACTAAAATATTTATCAAGTGAAAAATTGTCTTATCCAGACATTATGCAGATCCTACTGCCTATAGATTATATCATTAAATTAGAATTGAAATGTGAGACATTTGGATAAGTGACATCTCTCAGGGATGACTTAGAAGCAGCCAAGGTTAGTCAGGAGATGGGCTAGCTCAGCCCCCCTGAAACTTTCACTACGTTGCATCCACCTGGCTCAGGGTTGGGACCTGAGTTCTGCATTTTAAGTGCTGAGGTGGTATCCCTAGATCATAGTCAGAGCTGCAAATCTGGTGATTTTATATACTTCCCCAGGCCAAGAAGCCAGTTTCTGGGCAGCTGACAAAATGTGGGGCCAGCAGGATACACTGACCCACACATGCTGGTGGTCTGTGGCTCTGAGGCTATGTCTAAGCCTCCACTTAAATGGCTGCAAGTCCCAGATCGCCACAAATGATACAACCAGGCCTGTGGCCTTGTAATTAGTGTCACCTACAAATCAAATGTTCATGGCTCCAGCTCTAAGAGGAAGGTCCGGAAACATGATGAATGTCCAGAACCTGAAGCCGTGCTTGCTACAGAAAACTTCAACGTATGGGGTTGTAGGAGGAGCTGCCCCCAGCACACTCTTTCTTCCCCATTTAGGGAAAGGGAGAGTGAAGCTATTGTCTTCTGGAGAGGAAGAAAAGGCCCTAATATGTAGTACTCTCTCACCCAGCTACATGGGCAAGGACGTGGACCCTGCCCACGCCAGGAAACACAAGAGAAATTCCCGAAGCTTGAATCTTGTGGTCCCCTCGGAGGTCAGAGCCACAAAGGATGACAGACTGGAGGAGGGAATCAGATCAATCTGCTTATGTGTACAGCATCTTAATGGTTTCTCTCTGGTTTCTGCAGGGATGGCCGCACACCAGTACGGAGCACGTTGTCCCCAACATCACTGGCCAGTGTCCCACTCCGCACATGGAGCCCCGTCTAGGCCTGCAGAGTCACACTACTGAGCGGCTCTCCCAGAAGCTCCTCTGAGAACAGTTCTGTACATGAACACGATGCTTATGCCAGAATGTGGTTTTAAATGCAATAAAGTGGAAATTGTTCTTATTTGGGGTTCATTTCATGGAAGATGCACATTCAATTCTGTGGAGTAGCAGAGTAGACATTCAAAACCCAGGATGGATTTTTCTCTATTTGAAAATAAGTATATTAACTTCCCAGTGCTTGGATTTGTTTTATGTCAGCTCTTGGGTTTATAATATTGTATCAAACAACATCATTAATATTGCTAATAAGCCTTTTGGAAACTGAAGAAGTAGGAAATTAATAAAAACCATGACAGACATAAATTGAGATACTCGCATTCCATAATTTTCTTTAAAAATTTACATTCTAACTTAGAGAATATGGGTCAATACCCACAACTCTTCCTTTGATGCATTTACTGAAGTGAAGTATGAAACTGGGGACGGAGCAGGTGAATTTTTGAGTCTATTTGCAAACATGTGCAAAATGCCAACTCCATGTTAATCACATTAAGCAACTTCAGTAGTTAAAATAGTCCTTAATGAGGATTAATGAATAGACTTGAGTTTTGCCTAGATCTTATGGAATAAGACCCTGAAAGATTATTTGTTCTAAGAAGTATAAGGGGAAACTATTGTATCCAGAAAAATATGAAGATTATAACATTTATAAATGAATTGATGTTAAATTGGCTACTACCACTACTTCCAAAATACTGAGCTTCCTTATTAGGGGACATGATCAAAACTGGCTTTAAATTGAGAAAAATCCCAATAAGATATCATCTCTAATTAAAAACAGAAAGAAAGAATAGACATTTCACTATACAACATCTGCATTTGGCTCTTGGACTCGAAGATGCATGTAATACGTATTCAAATATTCCTCCTCAGTGATGAGTTCTGTAGTGTGCAATCATGTCTTCTCATTGCTGATTTTCAAGATATTGTATTTGTTTAGTAATTAAACCACAGTGAGTTTGTCTTTCCAAAATGCTGAGGGGTTGCACAAATGTGTTCAATGCCAAAATCAAAATATGCTTCAGTACCCTAAAATTATGAGTTGAAACTACTGAGAAAGTAGAGACAACACCATTTAGATGGGATGATACACCTAAAATCAAAGACATCCTTGGGAAGGGATGAGATGTCTTCCCAGGCAGAGCAGTGAAGCAGACCCAACAAGTCCATTTGGTGGCTCTAGGCCATCTACAGTGCCAGCACCTTGCCAGTGACCAACACGCCTGGACTTTCCAATCTGCAAAACATCTGTGAGCTACCTGATCCTTTTTCTTGAGACGAGAGTATGTCCAGAGGCCACAGCACCAGCTGGGCCCATCTAGGGCTGATTTCAAGGCAGTTCATAGACATGGCAACTGAAGGAGAGACTATCACTGGCCCTTCAAGTGCTGGACTAGCAGGAGGACACGAGCATGCAACCAAGAGGTCATCTGGGTCACTGGAAGGACAGAATATGAAGTTGGGAAAAGAAAGCTAAGGAAAACACAGAGAACAGAATCGGAAGACCAGGTAAAGTGAAGAACAAATTTACGGACTCCTGCCCCCATCATATTTGCCTTTTTTTGCACAACTTGTAATGTTCTCCTGGGCTGAAATCAGCAGAGCACAATGTTCAGGTCCATTCCTTTGTATTTTGCAGACACAGGATTCCTTGGGGCATTGCCCAGCTCTGACTAGCATTTTGCGGGGGCTAGATATCCTCAAGACATGTCATATGTTCCTAAATATATGCTTTTTAAGATCCTAGTATCTTCCAGGAGTAATTCTCCAAGTATGATTAGAATCTGAATTTGAATGGAAACATTCAATCACACATGATGGAAATTTCATTAGTATTACGTGGCACACTTGATTTTTTTCCTGGCATAATTATTGTTTTTCTTTTATCCTGTTTATAAAAATTTCCCCTTTTATTCAAATCACTTGAGAATGCAAATTGTACATCATGGCTTGATGATATTCTCACCAGATTTCTGGATAAACAACCTAAAACTCTGAGAGTGTGAATTAAATTCATTTGACTTAAGAAGAATCATGACTTACTGAGATCTCCTGGGGACCACAGTGTTTTAAGCTCTTCAGAAAGCATAAAGGAAAAGTCTGCCTTCCCTGGCAATCTAAAAAAGGCAAATGGACCACTTGCAACTGGAAAAAATTTACCCAAACAAACTAAATCATCCATTAAAGAACCCCCAGCCATGGCCCCCAGTGTTGGGTGGTGACAGAGGGTACAGTCAGTGGAAGTAGAAGTCCAGGATCCACGAGGCTGAACAGGATGGTGCCCAACCATCCACGCGCCCTCTCCTGCCCCAGACCAAGGCATTTCTTGGAAGGCAGTGGGATAAAGAGCAGCCACTGCCGGTTACCCCAGTCTCTCTGCCATCACTTACTCATGGCACAGAGAACTCGATTGATTGTGATCAGCCCTTGCCACAGAATTAACACTCGAGGACAACAGAGAGGATGCCCAGCTCCCAGAAAACACACAAATTCCTCCATCATTTCCTCCCTCTTTCCTTCCCCCTCTTCCTTCTCTATCTCTTTCTCTCCCCTCGCTCCTTCTCTTTATAGGAGTTACTAAGGCGTTCACATCTTAGCATCCTAGAGCTTCTAGAAGGCCACCCTGTCAGCCATCTCATCCTACAGAGGAGGAAACTGAGGCTCAGAGAGGAGGTTATGGTTGTGCCTTGGGGGACAAACTGTAAGTGCTCATGTGCAGCAGGTGTAGTCAGTCCCCAGTGTGGTAATGCAGGACAAGGTGGGACCTCTAGGAGGTGGGTGCTAGTAAGAAGGGATCAGGTCACTGGGGGTGCTGGGCAGGGGAGGGATTAATGTAGTCTCATGGGATCCCAGTTAGTTCTCCCAAAGTGAGTTATTAGTAAACAGCAAGACTAGCCTCTCTCCTTTGTGCTGTCCTGTCTCACCATGTGATTGCTTCCACATGTGCCACCACAATGCCATCTACCATGAGGCCCTTGCTGAGCCAAGCAGACACCGGCACCATGCTCTTGAGCCTTCAGAACTGTGAGTTAAATAAACCTTTTCTTAGAAAGCTCTCCAACTTGGGCATTTTGTTATAGCAACGGAAAATGGACTAAGACAGAAGATAAGTGACAGGCTGAAGAGCACAAGGCGAACTCATGGTGAAACCAGCAAGTGAGGTTATGGTGCCTCACACACTACTGCTCCTGGACCTTTCGCCTGGTAAGGGCCTTCAACGTTAGAAGGCAGGGCCCTGCAGTTTGAAGGAAAAGATGACAACAAAAAAGAGTGACTGGTGTTCTCTGCAGGGAGCTCTCACAATAATTCCTGCCAATGGAAAGGCTGAGGCTGATGCTGTGGCTCTGAGGACACTCCTGTAAGTGCAGCACAGACTGGAAAAGGAGCTGCGGGAAAAGGCTGGGGGGGGCACCACATTCCAATAGAGCATGATGAGCATCAGCGTTCACACCCACACCCTGTAATGAATTCTTCCGCACAAACAGCAAGTAGGCACCTTTCTCTCTACTCAGACCCTCCAGGGTGGTTATCTGGTAAGTGGGGAAACATTTTAACAGTCTACTTGGAAAATACGTTTTCTTTTCTTCTCCTTTCTTCTCGCTGTCTCTCCCTCCCCTCTCTTTATTGGCAGTATTGGGAATGGAGCCCTGGGGCTCACATTCAGCTATTCCCCAATACCCAGGACATTCTACTTTTTATTTTGGGTCAGAGTCTCATTCAGTGGCCCATGCTCAAACTTATGTTCCTCTTGCTTCAGCCTTTTGAATAGCTGGGATCACAAGTGGGAGCCATCACACTTGGCAGAAAATACTTTTTTCTTATCGCAGCACAATCAAACCTATGCCTTAAAGACAGATTTAAAACTTGATACTTATTTTTTTTTTTCTTTACAGAAAGTCCACTCTGTTACCTTTCACTGACTGCTCAAGGGGGCTTTGTCCTGCTGTGGAGGGGCCAGGACTCACGTTCCTGGCTGGCACCAGAGGCAGGCCAGGCCCACCAGTGTCTACTCTCCTATTTCCTCCTTCCTAATGGAAGTGGATTGGTGGTAGCAATGTAGTCAAAGAAAACAACACCATCCAGACCTCCTTATAGCTAGGGATAAGCATGTGACAAGATCTGACCAAAAGGGGTAAGAGTAATTATTGGGAAAACACATTAAAAATGGGGATACCCCAGTTTGCAGGTGCCCTCTGACCTTCCTTTTTCTTTCTCCCAGGTAAGAATAAGGGCGTGATGGCTGTGGTAGAGGGACCCATATTATAACTCTGAGGTAACCCTGAGGATGGAAGTCAGAAGTTGAGAACAGTGTAGCAGATGATTGGAGGAGCTTCTGTATCAGATATACACACACAGCCTCCTTTGGACTTTTTTTCTTTTTTAATGATAGAGGAAAGCCAAATTTTTCTTGTTTAATCATTACTTATAGCCAAACACAGTTCCTAACTGAAACACACACATACTCTGTCTCTCACATCAAGCCTCCCTTACTGAAGAGTGAGGCAGGAACACAACTACCAAATATTTAAAGTGAAAAGGAAGAGCAACAGCAGGGCATCGATCCCTACTGCACCAAGAGAATTTCTAACTCGGAAACTGCAATTAAAGTAACGGAGAGGAAAACATCCCAAACTAAATTACCAGTTTCGCTTCCTAGAGAGGTGCTTTGTTGTGACCCAGAGGACTGATTTGAGAGCTACAAATTAAGCAAAGCTTCAGGCGAGTCTTTTAGAAAAATTATTCTTGAAGAAATGTAGCCTGTGGGCCAAACAGTAGGAGGAAAATGGCGGCACAGAGAGACAGAGTTCAAGAGGCTGCCTCTGGTTTTAGGAATGCAGGAGCTTCAGGGAATAAGCACAAGCCATTGGAGCATTATTCTCATGATTACTAATGGATCTTAATAACTAAGGGGGCAATGTTGGGTCTCTGGTTGGCTGAAATGATCAGAAATTGCTCACTGCAGTTATAGTAATAACTAAATATAATTGACACTAAATTACAATTCCAGATATTTCCCCACTGTCTCTTATTGCAAAGGGAAACCAAGCCAGTACATCAATAACTAGAATAATCCAATTAAGTGTCTCTCCATTTGGGAATCATTTTGAATTAAGAGTTTAACAGGATAGTGAGATAAGACAGAACAATTCAGTATTTACTGATTTAAAAAATCAAGACTCTTATTGTAAGATAATCATTTTTGGTTCTTTGAAAACAAGTGTTCAAACAGTCTGAATGGCTTTCATGTAGTGATTTTAATCATGATAAATTCCTTCTAGACAAAAGGCATCATTTTTCATGAATATACTTACTTGTACTTTAATATTAAATGTAAGTACCTTTTTATGTTCGAAGTGTCCTTATAAATATATTCCCAATCACTTTTTACCACATATAATGATCACCTATAAGCCAGAAATTACAAATACAGAAAAATGCATTGGAAAAAATGTCTACATTCCTTTTAGCTAAATTCAAGTGGAGAGATGATAGCTAAATTGCCTCATTATAGCTTCTGCCGGGATTGCTGTTAACACACTTAGCAAGATTTTGTCAGAGATGGGTGTGTCCTCTGTATTGGGAGGGGATGTTACTTGCCTGCAGAGGCAGAAATACAAGGGAAGAATTTTTTTTCCCCAAGATGTGTTGGAGCTATATCATGGAAATGGTGGTTGTGCTCTGAGATTTCTGTTAGTAGGAATGATAGAGATATTCAAAGAACAAGTTAAGCAAATTCCTTGGAGAAAGAGATCCTAGAAGTTTCTACAAGTAGTTGATAAAGCTTGGGGTACATCCCTTAGGCTAAATTTCTGCAGGAAAGGAAGTGTTTATCTCACACTGAAATCAAGGTACAATCAAATGCTCTAGGAAAAGCCTCCAGGCCCAGAGTTAGAGGGTCCCATGTGGTCTTCCTTGCAAGGATTCCTCTGGGGATTCCTGTGTACGTACTATTAAAGCATGTGCTACATAAGTGGCCTCCATAGTACTGACCCCAAGTGGGACTGTTACAATAAAGTTGAAGTACATTTAAAAGATACTTACTACTAGTAGATGACAGGTGGCTGTAGTCGGACCTGAAACACAAGACCTCAGTATTAGCAGGATTGTATATCATTTGTCTTTACCCAAATGGTTTATTCAGGTTAGAAGTTTAAATATCAGTGGTGAGTAGTGTTAAACTGGCAAAGAAATGTCACCATTAAAAACCATAGCACAAACAAAAGTCATACCTGAATTTGAAAGCAAAACTTTTCAAGGCATTTTAAGATTTGGGGTCTTTCACATGGCCTTTGTGAGTCCCCCCATGGGATTCAGGAGACATCTAATCTGCTGGCAAATTTTCAAGTGGTTGTTTATTTTTCTGGAAGAAAGGCCCAAAATTTTTAACAGATCTATTACTCCCAAAAGGTAAACCTACAAATGACCACCCTTCAAATGTTCACACACCTCAGAAGTGCATGTCTCTCTGCTGACATTAGCACAGATTTCCCGTCAGAGGAGACAGAGAGAACCTGGGCCCCCAGGGCATCTGCATTTTAGGTGTGGCTGGCCAGCAGGGAGCCCAAAGGCAGTGTTATTTTAACAGATTTCAGTGCTGCGGTGAAGAAATCCTGCTGAATATCAGAGCACAGGATGTGGGGCGTGATAGAGGAGGGAAAAGGCAGGATTAGGGCTCTGGTGAAAGGATGCACGAAGGTTTCAGGCTGAAACACCAGTGAAGGCCCTGAGATATAAGAACGGGCCTCTGCCAAGGACCTGCCTTGCCTTATTTCTGGTGAGTTTCTGCCCTACTTGCAGGGCTGCTAAGACTTCTTTCTCTGGCAATAAAATTGGTATAAAAGCTATTTACTATTTATTTTCTTCCCTACCAGTGTCCCAAAGTAATTCTCAGTAGGAAATTAATCACTTGGGCATGTAAAGATTTATTCTATCTGGCAGTTAGGGGATGTACTTATGCAAATAAACTGCTTCATTATATTTAATTTTATAGATATATACTCCTTTTGTTTTCTTAGTTTCATGTTGCCTTTCTTGACTCATCTTATTTTCACTCCATTGAGTGTCTTACCGCATTAAAAAATACATACAAAACTTTTAAAAAAATCCTATGAAGCATAACTCTTACTTGTTAAAATAATGCGCATGGCTCAGACCAAATGATATATTGATAGAGGAACCAAATGGAAGAAAAATAGCATGTGGTTTTCTCTTTTTCAAATGAAATATTTTAGTAGTCAAAGAACCACTGAATTTTAAAACTGGAAAAAATAACAACAACTAACATTTGCATATCCCTTTATACTGTGTATTTGCATACATCTAATTCAATTTTTATTTTACAAATTGGAAAAGGAAAGTGATACTACTTGTAAGGAGACCAGGAGGTGAGGAATGATAAGGGTCTGGACTCTGCAGGGTAGGTAGTAAGGAACGAGTTAGAAAGTAGGATGGATCAGCCAGGGGACAGTGACACAAAGCTAAGGGAAGTGAAAACAAGAATCAGCACCATTCTAAAACTCAGGATTCGTAGCCCCAGTACTGGCATACCACATTCTTTCTGGAACCAAGCAGGGCATAAATAAACTTTAGGACAATACTTAAAAATATAACTATATAAAAATGCAGTGAATGCTCAGCAAGCACAGATGGTGGTAGATACAACAGCAAAACAATTCCATTACAATATGATCATCTTAAAATGCCCACACTTTAGAGAGATTCCATGATTATCCAAATAAAACATATAAGAAGAATGTGTAATATTACTATTTCTCTTATATTAAAAAGTGTGCCAGCCTTTTCAGCTAGAATTTTCCAAATACTCCTGAAGCAGATGGGATTCACATATGCAGGCGTTTTAAAGATCTGCATACAGATGGATATGTATGTAGAATCAAATTTACATTGGAAACACGGTTCAGGAATCTTAAAGTGCAGTGGCAGTATTTTAGGACAGGTGCTAGTATGACAAATGCCCCTCCATGAATTCCCCCAAATCTCTTGGAACAAAAGGCACTGCCTGGGTTAGGCCTGTTAACTGGTCAGTATTCACTAGTCCCTCTCCTCTGCTCCAATTCCTTCTCCAGACAACAACCAATTTTTGCAAAGCAAAAATCTGATCATGTCTCTCTCTGGATGAGATTCAAGCTTGCTACTTGAAACAAACCCTTCTCTCCAAGATGGATGGTCTCTGACCAGCTCTGTGGCTCTATTTCCATCCCTGTCCACTGTGGAAAGAGAAGTCAAACAGAAAGAGGTCACCCAAAAAACCTGCGTTGTTTCCAGATGCTGGGCCTAAGTTTATGTAATTTGTGCACAGTTGCCATAATGATGGAGATTCAGTTTTGAACTGCTCTTTTCACTTAACATCATTCCAACATGCTACTATATAGCTTCTTAAGTATCATTTTAGGTAGAATTTATTCAACTATTTCTCTTTTGTTGACTTATGATTATTCTTGATTGTTCACTTTTACAAAGCACTGGCAATGATATTTACAAATATAGCTTTTTATTTATTTTCTTGCTCTTAGAAAAATCACCAGGAAAAAAAAAAGAGAAAAATCACCAGGAGTGGGAATATAGACTGCCTTGAGGTATGAACATTTTTATAGCTATTAAAATATATCCCAAATAATCTCAACAGATTATTTCCTGGAAATATTGCCAGTAAAGGAAAAATTATAAAACTGAAAAAAAATTTGGTGCATGAATAGATTAAAATAATCTCAGAAATCAACCAGGTACACAAGCAGGAGTCTCTGGAGGAGCATTTGTAGCCCCGTTTTCTTTGAGGAGGAAGGAATAGCAGTGGGGTAGTCAGCCTTGAGATTTCTCTTTACTGGTCTCACATTATGAGAATTTTCCAGCGGGCTCTGCAATATGACATTCAAGCCTGAGGCATGAAAGGTGAATCCGTGACTTTTCGGATGCAAAATTTTTGAATGCATGATATACAAAAGCAGAATAATACGAGAATTATATATCCTCATACATTAGACACATATAAAAACACATTTAATTGTATTTAATATCTGTGTCAATAATAAAAAAGTTAGATGTGGTCCCTTGACTGTATTTGAATTATAATTATACATATAGGGATTATATATAAAGGCATTCTGTACTTGATAGTTCAGCACTGTTAGCAGCCTCCTTGCCAATTTATACATACATTAATTTTATAAAATGAATACTTTCTGAAACTATCTTTTCCAGGAAAACTATAGCATAAGAATTTGATCTTGGCATTTCTGGCATTTCTTGGCATTTCTGGAAAAGTGATCTTGATGTTTCTGCAAAGCATCAGCTCGATGTATCGCAGCCCTTGTCTCTTAACTTTCAATGCGCTGAATTAAATGTCAGGGTAGCTTGGAGTTCACCAGCTACACTTGAGCACAAAATTAATAGGGTATTAATAGGCACTCTTGTCTTCTGTGCAAGATTTTCCCTTTTATTTTTTAAAACTGTTCCATTTTAGAATTTATTGCACATATTTCCTCCCATCCAGTTATTTAAACCCTCAACTTGTAAATTTTTTTTTTTTTTTTTTTTTTTTTGCCACTTAAGCCACAGTGAGGCATGAGTTGGAGGTCACCCAAAGATACAGGGCACAGTGTGACCCTAGCATGGGTCAGAAGCTTATGACAGCTGACGCAGAAATGGAAATCCATTAACACTGGATCAAACTATTTAATAACAATAATCCATCAGGTATGATCACATGTAAAAGAGGGACTTGGAGACCAAATCTTGGAGATGTCACCAATGAAACAGCCCTTATAAAGCACTGGCTTTTATTTGGATTTACAAGGGCCCTCCTGTCTTTCTGTGAAGAGGTTCTGTTTCTTAAGCTAGTTTACCAGTGTCAGCAGCTGACTTGCCAGTTTTTTCTAATAGAAAGTACACAGACGCACAAGGCCTGCTTTCAAGAGGATCGGGAAAATGGGAACTTCAAAACGACATCAGTTGTCAAGAAGAACACTTGTTTGCTTTTAGTCCTGGTCTGTATTAGGTAGGTCAGACAGCAGGGGCAGCATTTCAAGCAAAAGAAACATGTCTGAGCAGAAAACAAAAATTAATTAATAGTGATCAAAAGGCTTCTTACAAGTCAAAGTCACTAGGTGGGAAACTCACTGGAGACCCAGGCTTCAGTTGAGGCCACTAACAAGCCACGAGGCCTCTGAGTCCCCATTTCCCCACCTGTAAAATGATAATATAATGAGGCAGGCCCTATAGCCTAGAGGATGTCCTGAATAATGATTAAATTGCTTAAGGTATTTAAAAGCATCTGAACATCCACTATGATGAATATAAAGAACATATAAGGTCTTGGGGTCACCATTTCTTTATTATATAAAACTTTATCATTTGGACAAAGTGTTCTTTGTGACAATAACAGTATGATGAGAAATAACAATGTACTGAGGTTAATTTACACCAGGCACTGTTCTCGGGGCTTTGAATGCACACACTTATTTAATCCTCACATCAATCCTATGGTAGAGGTATTATTGTTCCCATTGTACAGAGATGAAAACTGACGACAGAGAGAGACTAAGTAACCAGCTCGCAATTCCATGATTCCTAAGTGGAGGAGCCAGAATTTGAATGCAGGCAGGCTAACAACTGAACTTTAAAAGTGATCAGCACACTCCGCTCACTGCCTCTGGGACCCACATCTGATAGATAATAGAATTAATAACCAATTTAGGCATTACCCTAAAATCCCTTGATCCCCTGCTTTGTTCACACTCATCTAGCAACAGTCCCTCTTCTCCCAATCTGTGATGATCCCAACCGTGTCCAGCTGCCCCTGCCGGGCCCCAGGCCCCTAGGTGGCTAAGTAGTGCTGCAGGAAAATAAAGAGCAAGTTGACTTCTGCTTCTGCAAATACATAATCATTCATCTCAACTGGCTCTCACCAAGACACCCAAACAATATTTCCAACCTCCATTCTCCGGGGCTGCAATCACCCCCACAGATGACCCCATCTCCCCTTCCTTCTCCCTTGAGTAAGACAGCAGTGGCCACTTCCGACCCAAAGCCCATCCATTCACATGTGGCGTGAAGTCCATCCGCCTCTACCTCTTCAGAAAGCTGACACAGTGCAAGATCATCCTTTCTCCTATGTCTTTATCCATTCCCTTTTCATAGTCCTTTCTCTCATAAAAAGTCACAAAGTGCATTATTCTGCATACAGCTTGACACAATCCATGGACCCCAAATTAAGGATCATTACCTTAGTGCATGTGTCACTTGAGCTTGTTCTTGAAAGAAGGCTGGAGTTGCACCTAGTGGACAGGCATGCCAGGCGGAAAGGGCAGAGCTGGCAGAGGGCAGCTTGACAAAGGCAAGGCAGCAGGAAACCTGCTGGATGTGGCTAGGTGCAGGGTGAACAGAAGGACATGTGCAGAAACAGGGCCAGACAGGAAAGGAGGGACTCCATAACTCCAGAGCTCATAACCTTGTTAAACTCCTGCACTTGATAGGTGACAGAGCCATAAAAGTTTGAAGAGGAGGGACATGATCAGATTTGTTTTAAAACTAATAATTACAGCAAACATTTAAACATTTATTGAGTGCCTTCTATGTGCTTTATACTCATGCCCACAGGCTGCCTTCTGAAAGATAGATATGGGAAAGGGGGTGGGAAAAGTGAGGAAACTGAACAGCTTTTTCGATAATCAAAGTAAATTTGAGGATCTTATGAATGTATGACAAATACACATGTGAGCATGTGTTGAAATTATTTTATTTAAATGCATGCCATTTCACCTTTATTTTAGCTTAAGGATGCTAGTGATGAAATAAGAATTCTTTAAACTATTTTGTCCTGTTACTACCACACATTTTAGTGAGGGAGGCAGAAAGTGGAAGCTCTCGAGTCAGCATGCTCAGCGAGCTCTCCCCAGAGCCCTGGCGGCTGTCATGCCAAAGCTTGGTTCAGGGAGTGATGTCCCCCTGGGTCAGGGGTTCCTTTCCTTCTTCAAGAAAGAGTCCTTGAAAAAATACCTGTTTTAGGTGAGTTCTGCAAACTGAAAATGAATGGACTAGTGAACATCTTATTAACTCATCTATAAAGGAGCTGGATAATGTTGCTTATTTCTTTTGTCCAAGGTTCAGCTAACCAGAGGCAGGGGGTGGGGGAAGCTAACGGTCTTCAAGTGAAGTTGATAAATGCTGGGGGTGTTGTAGCTCAGCGATAGAGCACTTGCCTAGCATGCCCAAGCCCTGGGTTTGCTTCCCAGCACAAATAAATAAAGTTGAAACATGCCACGTGCACAAAGCATGGGAACAGGCAAGGAAGTTCAGTATTTGGAATCAGGTTACTCCACGGAAAGACCAAATCCCAAAGTTGGATAACAGGGAAACCCCACTGTGTTAATGTGAAGACCCGCATTCCGGCCAGGGGTGGGTGGTGGAGGCGGCCAGGAAGGGTGGGGTTGGGAGGCAGGAAGGGCGGGGGGGGTCTTTCTGGGGGTCGAGCCAGAACCCCGCCCCCATTCTGGGCCTGGACTCTTCCCACCAACACAGGTCGTCAAACCCTGAGATTAGCTTGACCCTCCCTTCTCTTCCAGGAGTGACTCTTTCTGTATTCTGGCCAGCCCTTGCCCTCTTACAGGGTCACTCCGGATAGGAAAAGACACCCTTTCCTCCTGGGGCAGCACCCACATCCTGGATGTGGTGCTGACTCTGCACAGGAAAATCCTCTAGCGATAGGGGCTGGGTGGACGCGTTTACGAGGACATTCATCTCTAAAAAGACATTCGGTCTTTTGTCCTACTCAGGAAAACTGTTGTCGAAGAGGCTAATTAGTCTCTAGAGGTCTGAGCTAATTGTTTGAGTCCGCTGAAGCGAACAGGACATTTTTTAAGCAAGCGGGGCGATGGCAGCGGCCCTCCATCCGGGAGCCCGAGGCCCGCGGTCCCCGCCGGCACAGGTGCGCCGGGAGGCAGGAAGTTCTGCGGGGCTGGCGGAGTCGCGGAGGCGGCCTCAGCGGCACAGAATAAAGCCCCGCGGCGCGGCACAGCGAGGCGCGCCACCCTCCGAGAGTTCTATGGGGTTCGGGGCCAGGCGTCCACCGCTCTCCCGCTCTCCCGCTCTCCCAGCTCCGAGGCCGGCCTCCGGGGTCCCGGGCCCCGGGAGCAAAGCCCCCGCGGAGGGCGGCACGAGTGCACACATCTCCAGCCTCTCACAGCGGTGCGAAGGCCCCGTCCTGGCCCGGCGCTCGCCTGGCGTCCGAGGACGAGAGGGGCCGGGTGGGACCACGCTGACCCGCTGACCCGCTGGCAGCCTGGCCGCCCTGCGCGGGGCCGCCGGGACCTGGAGGCTGCGCCCCGCGGCCGGCCCGGGGCAAGCGGGCCCCGCCTCTCCCTGTCTGGGGATCGGGCAGAGGGGGCCCCTGCACCCGGCTTCGCCGCAGGGCTCGGAGGTCCCAGCGCCGTGCAGGCGCCGCGCGAGCTGGAGAGCGCCGCCCGCCCCGGCCCGGCCCGGCCCCGCGCGGCTCACCCTCCGGTTTCGGCGCCCGAATCCACGCAGTCCTCCTCCTCGCCGCCGCCCGCCTTCGGGTCCATGGCGCGCGTCCCGCCGCGCTCCCTCCGGGCCGCCCAGCCCAGCCCAGCCCGGTCCAGCCCAGCCTGGCTCCAGCCGGCCGGGCCGCCTCGGAACGCCTCGCCGGCCGGCCTCCGAGAACAACTCGGGCGCAGGCAGCCGCCCCTCTCCGCGCCCTCTCCCGGCCGCGCCCGGCCCGCCCCTCGCCGCTCGTGTGAGCGTGTGCGCGCGGATGTGCACGAGGGTGCGCGGGGGGGGGGGGCGCGAGGGATGTGTGTGTGCGCGGGGGGTGTGCACGAGGATTTCTGCGTGCACGAGCGAGTGTGCTAAAGGGTGACAATGTGTGCCTGAGGATGTGTGCGTGTGAACGAGGGTGTGTGCGTGTGCACGGGATACTTGCGTGTGCATGAGCGTATGTGAACCCTCTAACTTCACTTGCTTGTGTGCGTGAGGGGGCGAGACGTATCTATGTACTTAACAGTGTGATGTGGGTGTGGTGTGTATTTACGGTAGCACATGTCTATGTATGTGCTTAGCGCTTTAACAGTCTGGTTTGTGGCCACGTGCAGTGCAGTGTGTGCGTGTGTGTGTGTGTGTGTGTGTACGTACACGCGCAGGAAAGCCAGCCCTCTCCGCTGGGCGGACAGGAGGGAATCTGGAATCCCAGAGAGTGCCCTGGGTTTTTTAAGCCCTGCCCTTGAGAGGCACTGAGAAATACGCGGCTAACAGAGAGGGATGTTTCCTTTTTGGGACCATTTGAACACCTACCTGAGTGTTTTCCTACGGTTTTCTCAGAACTGCCAACGCCGAATCCATTATCTCTTTTCTCAGTGCAGGACTGAGTGGCTTCTCACCACACAGCTTCCCAGCTCACAATAGTGTCATGCATTCTTTTGTTTTATATATCCCTTTAAAGATAAAGTGAAGAGCACTGGGTGTACAGGCATTTCAGGGGACTATGATGTAAGCACCCTCAGCACTTCTGGTGAGTTAATGGTCAGTATTGGAGGGGGCACTTCGCCTTAGAGTGGGGTGGGGCAAGTTGGGGGGAGCGGGAGAAGGAGGGTGGTTTGAACAGCTTGGGTTTATTTCTGGCTGCCCTGTCCTAGCCATCCCAAGGCATTCATTTCTACTCTGTTCCTTTCCAAGGCAAGGTATTTAAACCTCTCTGAGTCTGAATTGCTGCTCCCCCATATCACTCTAGCGAACTGCGTGACATCATGCCTGTGAAATACGTAGCATGGGTCCTGAAACACACCGAGCACTGGTCCTGGGCAACCGTCACTACATGTAAAGTACACTACATGTAAAGTGCCGAGCTGGCTGCATTCCCTCTCTCAGCCTACAGAGCAGCGTCACCCTGGGTGACAAGAGATGTGGCAAAGAGAAATATGGTTTCTTTCCTCTCTTCTTCCTTCCTCTTCTTACTTACCTATCTAAGCATCACCCTTTTCTGATTCTGACTTCAAATAAATTACACAAAAGAGAAATCCAATCAACAAAAGCGGAACAGAATAGCAATCTCATCATCAGGAAAAAACACAGGCAAATATGCCAACCCCAAATCTAAATAGGCCTTACTGATCCTGAAACTCCTTGCACCCGAAATAGAAGTGGACCTGTTATATTCTGTTGAAGTTCATTAGCAACAGAAGGGAGCAGCTCTCCAAGGGGGACTTTCCCTCAAGCACTGACTCCTAAAAGGAAATTCTCAGATGCAAAAGGAGCACTGAGGGTAGTGTACTGCATGGTATCATTGGTAAACATTTTTAGGTTGTCAATTTATTCAGTAACAATTTGCCAAGTGAGAGGGTGAACTTGGGGCACACAAATGAGGTAAAATAGCAACAGATAAGATCCTTGCCCTGGTAGAGTTTATAATGTGCAGAGGGACACACATTAAACAAGTCAGTTTGTATGTGTGTGTGTGTGTGTGTGAGAGAGAGAGAGAGAGAGAGAAAGAGAGAAAGAGAGGATTCACCATGAAGGAAAAGAATAGTGTATCCTGAAAAAGAAAAAGAGAGCAGAGTTTAAAGAGTTCGAGTGTGTCGGGGAAAGCTCTCTCAGAGAGTATTTAAGCCCTTTTCTGCCTCTTTTGCTTTTGCACTTTCTGTTCCTTCTCCCTGGAACACTTTCTCCCAGATTTTCTGTGAGACTCAATCTGTATTTCCTTTAGGACTCAGTTCAAATGATCCTGCATCAGGAGACCTTCCCAACTCTTCCCACACCACAGTATCCTGCTCTACTCCTTCTTATAACTCCCCCAGCACCTGGCAGGTGACAGATTTATTAACTGATTACCTGCTTTTCCTACCACGAGACTGGGGACTCAGAGCGCTGTGCTGGCTGCTGTGTCCAGCACATCAGCAGTCCTCAGAGCTGTCCGGGCGTGTGGAGTACATGGAGAGCAACTCCGTGAGGCGGCCGGGAGGCTCCAGGTAGACGGACCAGTGAGCAAGGGCAGCACTGGCACCGAGCTTGCAGTTGCAGTGGGAGTGAGGGACAGCTGGGTGACTTGAGCTGCACAAAATGACAAAGACAACAGTGAGACGTTGGACATAAATGTGACACCTCCAGACCTGTACAAGGACAAATGCAGTGTCAGTAAATCCAGGTTAAAGGGTGTGATGAAAGTGCCAACTAGGTAAGTGTAGTGGGCATTCGGTGTCTTGTTACCTTTATAGCCGTACACTGTGTAGGGAACATCTAAACATGTACCTCTTTTGGTCCTCTGTAAAGCTCTGTGAAGTCGGTTTATTTTTTTCAGTTTACAGTTAAGAAAACTAAACCCCGCTGAGGTCACCTAGGCCATGAGGAAGGGGAGCCAGATTGTCTACAAAGTATGGATGGAGTCCGTGCCATGCCATGCAAGTTGTATATTTATTAAGATGACACTAAGAAAAAGGCCAGGGAAGAAGGGTTTTGAGAAAAGAGATGATTTCAGCCTCCCTCTGTATCCAGCAAAAGGTCAGACTGAACCAAATTCTGGGCCACATCTTAAAATGAAGCATTGAGATAGATTCCCCTCTTCTGCAGGGGACACGTGTATTCTCATTCAATATTGGCAGAGCTGTCAGGTGGCAGCCTGGTGATATGTTTCTAATCTAGGAGAGAAGCTCAAATAGTGTCACTGTGTTGGGCTCCCGCTGTAGTTCCAGGTCTCAGTAGCCTCACTTTTGGAGTGAGAGCTGTTGGTATGTAACCGGCACAAGCACCTTGTGTCAGTCAGCACAGGGCATTTAGCCCGTAACCTTTATGTGGCTCCCAGACTCTATTTTCAAATTATTTAACATCATTCACTGTAGTCATCGGGATGCAGTACCTTCTTCCATTGTCCCCGTAAGCTGGGGACGGGGTGTCACTGCTCTGCCTTGGGCACACAGGTCTTCCTATCTGAGTCCCAGGACAGTGTCAGAAGGACACTGAGGAAGATGGCCAGCAAACATAAGCCCCGACTTCTGAACCTGAGAGACCACGTGCTGGTTATTTAATTATCAGATTTCATGCTGGAGATTTCCTATACACGATCTCTTTAATTCCCAGAAAAACCTAGTGAGGCTTCCATTGTCCTTAAAATGGTAATGTTGTTCTGAATCTAACAGGACACTGAAAACCTTTAGAAATGGCAAAGCCTATCAATGTAAGATTTTGCTGATCTTTAATTACTTTTTCTCAGAAAGTTCTGAATATCACAGTCATGTTGCATTTCACCATCACCACTCATTTCTGACTATTGATATTGCACGGGTTGGTGTAGTAGAAAACAAGGCCATCCATCCGTCTATTTATTGTACACTCAGTGTGTCAGGCTGGTGCCAGGGATACAGTGAGGAGCAGCCAGAGCTTTGGTGGGGGGGTGGACAAGAGAAGGCATTTATCATGTCCCATGGCCTGGGAGACTGGCTGACTTCCTCACCAAGCCAAGTGTCCCTTAGAAGGCACCTGGGAGCACCACATGCTCCTACTAGGTGCATGGTGCCCTCGGCTACTAGAGTACGGCTGAACTATCAAAGCCTTGTATGGATGAAAAAGCTCAAAATAATCTGATGGGCGAAAAGGAGCATCCACTTTGCTGAAGAAAGATAGATTAGCAATCAAGAAGGGCCGAAGGAAATGGGAGGTGGCCAAAGCTGTAAACAGGACATAAAAAGCTTTAATATAATGACTTTCAATCAAGAGCCTGGAAGTGGATAGGAATAAAAATCTCCAGGACATAGGATTTTCCTGTGTTTGGGTTTCAAGTTAGAAGGGAGCTTAGCTCACTTCCATCTCATAAATCTGCAGGATTTGCTTTAGAACAAGGCCAGATTGATCTAATACAGTCCTGTAAATAAAATATGTATTGAGGTTACCAGCGCAGATAGAACTGGAAAATATGTTGTTTGGGAAAGTTTTGTTCATTCATTTTAATTAATTAATTTACTTAAAAATGCACATTCCCTAGAAATAAAAATTTTAGGTTAGAGAAACATGGAAAAAAATTACTTTCTTCCAAGTCTCCAGAAGAGTTTGTCTGATGTGAAAAATAAATATTATGATCATGACAAGAAAAATTATAAACTATTGACAAATTTACTTAGACAAAGAAAGCCACTAGCCCCACATACAAGCATAAGGGGACCAGATGGCAAAGGGATAAATGAAATGAAAGATAAACTGTAGAGCTGGAAAATAATCCCATTAAAATATAAATGACTCTACTTTGATGAGGGGGAGCAGCGACAGTGGTCCTGCCTTAGAGCTGTCCCAGGACTCTTAGCCTGCTGTTTACAGGGGCATCTGGGGTCGAAGCCAGACACCTGCCTACCAACCCACTGTGATCCCCCAACTGGCAGGCTGATGGGTGTCAAATGAGACTTCTGGAAAAGTACTGTGGAAATTTAAGAATGTGAAGGAAACACTAGACCGGGGCACTGGCCTCTGGGCTCCTGCATGGACAGATGTGCCTCTTGGGAATTGTGGCCAATTCGCCTATTTACTTTGATACTAAGGACCTGGGCTTGGAAAGCATGGCCCCTGACCTCTTCTCAGACCCGCCCTTTCCTTCAGGGCCCAGCCTTCTGACCCTCCTCTGCCTGTGTCTTACTCTGCTAGGGCTGTCATGGAAAAACGCTAGAGCCTCAGTAGCTTCAACAATGGACATTTATTGTGTCCTGGTTCTGGAGGCCAGAGATCCAAGATCAAGGTGGAGACAGGGTTGGTTTGTTCTGAGGCCAGTCTCCTGGGCTTGCAGATGACCACTTTCTCTCTGTGTGCTCATGTGGTCTTTCCTCGGCATGCACCTCTCTAGTGTCTCTTGGTGTGTCCAAACTTCCTCTTCTTCTAGACTCCAGGCAGACTGAGTTTGGGCCATTATAATGGTGCCATTTTAAATTAGTCACTTCTTTAAAGGCCGTATCTCAGACATAGTTACATTCAGAGGTACTGGGGGTTGGGGCTTAAAAAACACAGAATTTGAAGGATATGGTTCATCCTACTAGGGTGCTGTTGAAGCCATCTCACGGAGGAGGTGAGAATTTAAAAGGGAAGGACTGTAAACTTCAACGCCAGTTAGACTGACCAACTTCAAATCCTCGCTCTAGTCTTTACTAGGTCTGTGGTCTGGGGCAAGCTCTGTGACTTAGTGTTCTTGTCTGTAGGAAGTACAGGGTCTTGTCATTTTGCTCTGCAGCCAGCTTCCAAACTCACTCTTTTTTCATGACCTCCATCAGGTTCTGTGTTTGACTGTCTCTCTCCATACCATGATGTGCGCTTACACACTTACTTCTCAACTCACCCTGACCTGCATATTCTGCGGGATGGTCCAAATAATACAGAAAGAAGCCCTGCCCTTGAGCCTTGTCATTTACGGGAGATCCAGGCAAGTTAGCTCCAAACCTCAAGATGACGAGATTAATGTTATGACAATTGTGAGGTGCAGCTCAGTTTAGAAATGTGTACAAGATGCTGGGAGCAGGGATGGGGGTGATAGATCCTGAACAGGGCTAGGAGGAGGGCAGAAGGAGAGGAGGAAGTGATGGGAAAAGGTTTCGCCAAACAGATAAGGAGAGCTGAGTTTTAAAGAGCGAATAGGGTTTAGCCAAGAGACACAGAGGGGAAGCAGACACCTTTCTTCTCTGAAGTTCTGGGGTCCCTGCTTCTCTGCAGCCCTGCTCCTCACTATCACTGGTGTGTGGATGTCACAAACGCCCTGGGTCCTCCGTCTGGCCCAGTAAGGACCTTGGCATCTGGCTCAGGCTTTCCTCTCCACCTCTGTTCTTGTCTTCATGTTGTATCTGCTCTCACTACACAATTTGAAACCACAAGATGCAAATTTATGGCCACCAGTTCCGGTCCTCCCTACTGTCATTTCTATCTCTCCACCTGTTCCTCACAAGGACCCATTTATGTTTCTTAGAGTGAACTACACTAAAAAGTCTGTGAACAAACTTGCCACTTCCGGGGCTATTGCCCCGTAGTACAGCTCTGAGAATTCCCTGGCTGCCATCCACTCACAGAATGCAGGCAATTCCTCAACTCAGGGCTTATTTCCCAGCCTCTTCCTTCTGTACACTTCTGTTCCCTGAGATGGAGCCTGTCTTCCTGGCCATTAGCTATTCCGTGCCAGGATGAGGGCCAGGCCCTGGGGACTCAGATTAAAAAGGCATCATCTAGCTGGGGATTTAGCTCAGTGGTTAGAGTGCTTGCCTAGCAAGCACAAGGCTCTGAGTTTGATCCCCAGCACCAAAAAAAAAAAAAAAAAAAATCATCATCTTTGCCTCCAAGGAGCCGCCATCTATTTCGAAGTGTAAAAAGGAGACAGTTTGAAGACAATGTGATAATCCTTCATAAGCCTTAAACAGGCAGAGGGATCTTTGCTATCCCTGCAACCCCTAGATCTTTAATTATAGCTTTTACCATATCACCCATTGATTTATTCAACTTGCTTGCTAGTTTTTCTTTTCTTCAGGACTGGGGATTGAACCCAGAGCCTTCATACTGAGCTAAGTCCTCTGCCCTTTTTTTATTTTGAGACAGGGTCTCACTAAGTTGCCCAGGCTAACCTTGAACTTGTTATCCTCCTGCTTCAGCTTCCCAGAGTTCCGGGATTACAAGCATGCACCACCATGCCTGGTTCTTGCTGGTTTTTGCCAGCACAGTCTGGGGCTCCAAAGCCCTTTTCTGAGTTATGAGTATATAGGTATAGGGGACAGGATGTAGATGGAACAGCATTAGGTTCCGGTGGCCACTCTGGGTGGATCAGTAGGTGGCGCCCTAATTTCAGTGGCTGTCCTCAGGGTAGCAATAAGAACTGACAGTTCTTTGGGGCTCTCTGGTGCTGGTGATGATGGTGCTTGCTTTTGTAACTGTGCAGTTGTTTTTAATATAATCTGAGAACATACAATGACTGCCTTCAAATTGAATCTGTTCACCTAAAGCTCTATCTTACCCTATTGCTTGCTCCTCTCTGTGTATCTTCTACTTTCCACAGGGTCTCTACCATCAGTACTTAAAAACATTCAACATTTTTATGTTGAAAAAGAAAAATAATTTTTAAACTCCACATCATCTTTCATCAGTCGCTACTCGACATAGCAAATTTTGTGTAAGTGTTGTCCATATTTGTAGTCTCCATTTCCTGTCTGTTACATGTAGGTTGCAAGTTCTGTAGACACTGAGGACCCTCCCTGCTTGGAACTGTGTCCTCCTTTGGTTTCCAGGGTACAAAGTCCCTCAGCTTTCATGTGCCCCTTGAGGGGCATCTACTGTGTCTCCCTGGCGGCCTCCTCCACGCAGTGTGATGGACGGAGCCTCACGGTTTGTTCTTAGCCTGTCTGTCCTGCCTCCCATTGCCCTTCTCTCCCCCAGGCCATGATTTCAGCGGGAGCACAAGTGATTACCAGGGGGAAGCTCCAGCTCCAGCATCTCCTCTGTGCCTTAGACTTACCCATCTGCTGTCTTCTTGCCCTCTTTCCTGTGCTCCCACCCACCCCGTGCTGAACTGTTCCTCATCTCAGTGAGTGCCGTTGTCGTCTGTCCTAGTATGGCAGCCAGAGACCCAGTGGCCAGATTGCTTACCCTTGGAAATTCCTTCCTTAACCACTTGTCAGTTCATCACCATGTCTGGTCATTCCTGCTCACTAGATGTCCCCTAAATTTTTTCTCTTCTCTTCAATCCCACTGCCATTATCTCCAGGCCAGCTCACCACAGTAGCCTTGCAAATGGCTTCCCATGTCCATTCCTACCCCTTCCCGTGCTGCCAGTCCCCATATCATAGTCAGGGTCAGAGCGGGCCATGCTGCCCCCTACCCACACACGCACAGCTGAGAGGATTCCAACAGCTTCCTGTTGTCCTTAAGAGTGGAGACGAGCACTGTACCCGGCTACCAGCCACGAGTCGTCACAGTCCCTCTCATTCTTCCCACATTTTCTGTTTCCCAACTATGATATACTTCTTTAGTTCCCCACCAGTCACATCTTGTCTCCTCTCTAAGCAATGGCTTTTGCATCTGCCTGCTACTTTACTTGAAATAGTCTTCCAGGCCCATATTCACCAGGCTCGCTCTTCTTACTTGGTCATTAGATCCCTTCAATCAGTAATTTCCTCCTTGACTAGATCAAATCCTCCTATAGTAAGTAACCAGAGAAGTTCAACAAAGTCATTGTTTTACATTTGTTTGTGTGATTCTTTCATTATTCCCTGTTTCCATCTGTAAATTGTAAGCTCTATAAAGGCCCCACTGTTTTGCTTACCACTGAACCTGGGCTGTCTGACAGAATCTCTGTTTTATGGCAAGTTGTGACAGCTAAGCCCACGCTGCTCTCTTCCCTGTGCCTAACGCTTAACACCCAGACTAGCACACAGTAGGTGCTCTGCAAATGTTGTTGAAGGGTTGACTGATCACATGGGCTGTGAACACACTGATGGCTTTTCTAATCCTTGAAGAAAACTAGAAAAATTTTCAAAGATACTCACACTTTAAAAAAAAAAGAGACTCACAATTTTATTAAACAGTTCATCATCGGCAAGGTAAAATACAAAGAAGAGAAGACTCAGTTCAAACCATTGTTTGAACTACTGGGACATTTACTGGAAGAGTCATGAAAAAAGGGTATACTGAATGACGGTGGTTACTTCCCACAAGCCTTCAAGAAATGACCCAAGAGGACGCTAGGTGACCTCTAGACTTTTCCAGGCATGAGTAATCTAATCTGGAAAACATTGCAATCTGGCTGTACTATGATGCTTTCACTTTTTCATAGTATTTTCCAGAATATTATCCAAAGTGTTATACTGACTCATTTCTAGGTAAATTAGGTCACTTTCTCTCAGTCTATCCAAGACTTAAAATCTCTAAATGTGATGGCTGTTGATGCTGTGTCACTCCAGGGCATGCACAGGGTGGAGGTTGCTAAGCACATGGGGTTGTTTCTTGGAAACTATAGCATCTTCTCTTCTGGAGGGGAACGGGGTTGTCTTTTAAGTATGGGAATCATTCACATCCTTGGGATTAGGTTAAATGGTCTCCTGCTGGAGGGGATCAGATTGATTCCATGAGGTCCCCAGGTCTCCTTCTGCATTATGATTCTATGATCCTATTAATGTTTGACAGAAGGGCAAGTCTAACTGCAATTCCACACAACCTCTGGGTTTTCTTCTGGGACTGAAATTGAATAGAAAATGAAATGTATCATAGTGATGGAAATCTGGCTGTGTGCTTTGGAATAGTAACTAGCTGCAGGGTTTCATCACCTTGGAAACAGGCAAAGCCCAACACAGGGATCTTGAAGGGCTTATGTACTGAGTCAAAATTTGTCTGGATTTTTGACCTCATGGTGGGAGGGAATACATTGATATTTTATCTGTGAGTCTTACAACACTGAAGAAAGGTGTTCGAAACAATTTAAGAAAACAACATCAACCAAAAAGAGCAAGGTACAACCACTGGCTTTAAGTTACAAAGGTGGGAATGTGGGTCAGCAGGCTGTGGAAAGTTTTAGGTTGTTTTGTACATGATGCTAAATATCAAGATGATTCATAGGAACAGAAAGACTGCCAAACATCTGCCCGTTTGGTTTACATGATGCCAGACATTGAGATATCTGAAAACATTTAAATGTCTGGCATTGGAACGGCACATTCCTGGATGAACAGTTAGGTGCTTTTTACTTAAATTCTCTATTTTGATACTGCACAAATAATTTTTGCAAAGTTTCTTTATAAGCTGTAATTAGAATTTACAGCATATCCAGAGTGTTCTAAACAAACATATTCCAATTCTATCATAGAATTTTTCCCAAGAGAAAGATGGTGGAAGCTACAATTTAATCTCTCTGCAGCAGCATCCACCCTTGGCCACACTCTCCTCCCCAAAGGACTCCCTTCTCTTGGCATCCATGACATCCCCCCTGCTGGGTTTCTTCCCACTTGTCTGGGTGCTATTTCTCAGGTTCTTTTGCTAGATCCTGCAGATTGAATCTGACTTATAGTATTAGGGTCTCTGTTCAGTCCTTCCCACCTTTCTCATTCTTCATTCATTTTCTTCGTGAGCCCCCTGTGCATTCTCCCGAATACAAGTACCATCAAAATATTGATTATGTCTATATTTATATATTTGAGCCAATTCTTCAGCTGAGCTTTACTCCTAATTCCCTGCACAGTGTTTTCACTTGAACATCTCAAAGGTGTGCTCTAAACAGTAATTATGAGCCTCCTCCCCAAACCTGCTGTTTTCTCCTGCAGGTTTCTGAATAAATGACCTCACTATCCACCAAAAACCAGGGAGTCATCTTTGATACCTCCATCTCTTCCACCTTCTATACATACTTATCACACACTGTAAGTATTTCTTGAGTTGTCCTCCCTTCTCCACCTCCTATGTCACTACCCCTTGTCCATCCAGCGTCATTACTGACCTAACATGACTTACGATAACCTCTTAACTGGCCCCTCTGCATCCACTCCTCCCTGCTAACAATTTACTTTCTGCACCTGGTAGAGACCTCTTATGGAAATCTGAGCCAGATCTTTTTTATACTCCTTTTAGTCTTTCAGTGATCTCCTAAAACCCTCAGAAGTAGCAGGAAGAATGGGCTTGTAGGGCAAGATGGAGTTATGACTTGGAAAGACTGAGTTTAGAATAGTCATGGTACATTCAAGTAGCATCCAGGGGGCAGTTGCAGATAGTGTTTCCAGCAAGAGATTGTTCTGGTTTGGGCTGCTAAAACTAGATGGCTTATAAACAATAGAAACTTATTTCTTGCCATTCTGGAGGCTGAAAGTCCTAGATCACACTGAAAACATGATGGTCGGGTTCTGGTGAGGGTCTCTTTCTACACTGCAAACAGCCGGCTTTTCACTGTATCCCTACATGGCAGAGAGAGACAGAGAGAGAGAGAGAGAGAGAGAGAGAGAGAGAGATTTTCTCTGGCCTCTTCTTATAAAGGCACTAATCTTACTCATGACCTAATGATCACCCAAAGGCCCCACATTGAAATACTATGAAAGAGTCAGATTTCAGGATGAATTTCTTTGTTGGGGAAAATATTTAGTCCATAACAGTGATGCAATATAGTAGTCTGTGCAGTAACTGGAAAATTAAGATGCTACAATGGATGTCCTGCAGTCAGAGCCTCACACTGGCAATCGTACCTGAGTGTGGATGCAGCATTAAGAGCCTTTAGAGAAATGGGAACTCTAACTTGCTAAAACCCCCAGAATTAACCAATCATTTAGAGGCTGATTTGGTATACTCATAGCTCATAAAAGATTGATGGGCAATCAACATGTCCATTCATTTTAATTTGTACTAAGAAATGCAACTACTATATTCTCCCAAAGATTCGCGTTCTCCACACTCTCTGCCTAAAGACCAATTATTGTAAGAAAAATTATAATCAGAAAGCTTCTTGGTGAGCATAGATTTCAATCCAAGGAAATGAAATGAGTGAATCTTATTGAGTTGTTGGGCCAGAATACTTATGCACATTTTAAAACTGCATCTTAAAATTTAGTGCACTTAACTGAACTTGAAGCTGGCATAAAAACGAGGCATGAAGAGGTTTCTACTGCTACATGAGAATTGTTTTTCTTCAAATGAATTTTCCCTTTGCAAAACCAAAACAAAGCAGCAAACAAATAACAAAAGAAAAACACAAGGCTGTAGACATGTTTAGCATTAAGACAGAAATATTCAGCCCAAACTATATCATGATCCAAAAGGTAACTTCGTACTATCAACAGGAACTGGCTAGAAGAATGTTCTAATTTATTTAACTTTTTGCCTTGGGGAAGATAGAGAAGTTTAGTGCATTTGATTCCTCTCTTCTGCTTAGGTCTTAAGAAAAAAAAAATAACCAAAGAGAGATAACCACTATGTTCCAAGTATAATTGCCTTTGGGGGAAAGAATTAGTGAGAAGTGAATTGTGCTCTGATGAGCAGAAATTGGAAGAAGCACAATGAAATTTCTAAACTCAGAACTGATGAGATTTGCGGTATTTCTCCTGCCTATTAGGATGATACTGAGAATTTAACTCTGAGCCAGACACTGTTCTATGACCTTAAAATATATTAACTTACTGAATCCTCGAACCCTTATGAGTTAGATGCTTTATTTGTCCCCAGTTTGCAGATATGATAACTGAGGTACAGTGAGGCAAGTAACTGCTAAAGCACATGTGTAACCATGAATGTGGCTGAGCTAGAGTTCAAATTTAGGTAATTAATTCCTGAATTCAGTCTCCAAAGCTGATCACTTCCTTTTGCTCTTCTTTGAGGGAATAGTGTGTCTAAAGTTCATGGCTCATGGTCCTGGAGAAGACAATGACACAATATCTGCAGTAAGCCACAACATTTTGTGGAGACAGCTACCCATACCCGTGCAGCGTCCTACCATGGGGCATGTGAAGGGGATGGCATTGCAGTAGCAACCAAGATATTGGTGCCTTTTTATTTCTTTTTCTTTCTTACTCACATACCCAAAATGGGATTCTTTTCTGAAGTACTCTGGCTCCAGACTGCTTACTTCAGGCAAGCTTCAGGGGCACATGAGCTCTTGGGTCAGTCCGTGGCTCCCTCTCTTCTGGTCTCAGAGAGGCACAGATGGAGTGTCATTGGACATATGGACAGCATGGCATGTGAGAGTTTCTCTAGGCTACCTGGTGACCACCTTCTTCCATTCAAGTCTTTCTTCAGAAAGAAGAAAATACAATCACTCAGATTCCAGTTTTCTTAGTTAAAAATCCTACTCCAATTGTGCCTTTCTAGGACGAAGCTATTTCCAAGCAAGCCTTCCCAGGCCTGGACAAGTGTGTAAGTTTTGTATTCACACACAGTCTGTGTTTCCTTCTCCAGATTATCAACATTATCGGTGGTGTTGTTGGCTTTCTGTTTACCACTCAGTAGGTAATAGTTCTAAGTTTCAATGGGGTAGGGGTGAAAACAGTTCACTTATATGAGCTAACTCCAGGAGAATGTCAGAAGCATCTAGTGAGAGCCAGTGCCAGGGAGAGAAGCGTCAAAACAGACCTTGGGAACATGGCCATTTAAGGGCGTTTCACAGGAAGGAGGGCGCTAGGAAAGAACACTTGAGATTAGTGGAAAACCCTATCATGACAGCCAAGACAAGAGAGGATTTGGGGAAGGGGTTGGTCAACGACAAGGTCAAACATTATGCAGAAGTCGAGTAGCATGAACCCTCCAAAGAAGCCTTACTGGGCAAGACAGACAAGGTGTTATCACAAGGACTACAGAAGCCGAGGCAGTTGAGACATGCAAATCAGGCGGGAGAGAATCAGGCTTATTGCTTCCAGTACAGAGGGTTGCAAGCTCAAACCAGACATGAGAATTGGGCAACTGAGGTTAAGAGCTGACTCCACAAGGCAGGAGTGAACTGTGTGTCCTTCTTAGAATAATGCCTGCAAAAGGGAGCTCAAGCCTTCTTGCTCAGGGTCCTTGGAAAAATTGTCCCAAATATGCCCTGGATGCTTAGCAAGCAAATTCCATTCTCAGAGAGATTACTGTAACTTTTCTGGACCAATCATTTCAGTTTTCTTGGGCTACCTACCCTAGCCTGCTCCAGTTCCCTTAAAAAAGTCATCCTCATATGCTTGAGATAATAAAATTGCTATCTAGAGATGAAGGAAATGATGGAGTTGAGCAAATCTATGGTGTGGATGTCTTGTGTCAAGTTCAGGAACAAGTTGTGTATATTAGAAGTGTAAAGTTTGAAAGAATTGTTTGGTTGAGCACGCTCTACCTCAGGGCCTTTGCAATTGCCATTCTTCCGCCTGGAAATCTCTTCCACCTACCTTGCTTTACTCAATCCTCTTAGTCTTTACTCAAATATTACCTCATCAATGAAGCTTTCCATTATCACCTTTATAAAGATTCCCCTTTCCTCTGCCCTCTGAATAATTTTCTTCATAATGCTTGCCTGACTCGCACTGTTTATTTGTCCCCATTGTGCGCCAGGTGCTGTTCTATGTGCAGGAGGAACAGGGATGAACAAAACTTTTTTTTTTTCTTTCAAAGTGTCTCTGTGAGTTGCGTGGGGGTGAGAGTGAGTCACCAAGAGTGTGATAAGATAGAAAAGATGAAAATAAGGGCGTCTTCTCAGGCACAACAAAAGTGGAAAGGAGAAAATTATCTGAAAGGATTTCAGGCATTTTAAAACAAATTAAATTCTTATGTTCTATTAAATTATTAAGTCAGCGATGTGATTTTTAAGCTTAAAATATACTGTAAAAGTTTTCAGTATTACAAATCTTAAACGATGAAAAGTGAAGCTACATTCCATTCCAAACTTCTTGTTCCACTTACCTAAGTCCCTCCAATGGTTTTTTCTGCATCTTTCCAGATATTTTCTATGAAAATACATATCTGAATACCTTCTTTTTTATCCTTATGCAACGTTATACATAGAGTGTGCTTTGCCTTGATCATTTATTTCACTTTTAGTATTTTAGAGATATTCTTGTATAATTACATACAGGTCTGCTTCCTTTTCTACTTTACTTAATATTGACAAATGACAGTTGTGTTTATTTCTGAAGTACAAAGTGATACTGTAAGCTATATAATACAATGTGAAGTGATTAAATCAGGCTAATTGACATATTTGTCACCTCAAATACTTGAATTTTTTTGTGATGAGAACACTTAATCACTCTGCCTCTAAAAAAGCTTTCTTTTTAATATTCCGTTGCATTGGTCGCCACATTTTAAATTAGGAAGCTGTTGATACACCTAAGCAATACCTTAAGGAACATCTTTGCAATACCACCCTGCTAATTCGTCCATGTATAAATACATTTGCAGTATAAATTGTTAGAAGCAGAATTGCTGAAAGGAATTTACAGTATCTCTTCCTCAAAGTTTAGTTTAAATAACTACAAACTTGATTTTACTGTCAGTATTCCCACTGTGTTAGTCTTACATAGGGCTCAATACTCAGGCCTTGTGGTCTAATTTCCTATCCTAACAACAAATATATTTAATAGCTACGCAAATAACACACTGGGGATGTAATTTATTAAAGCGGCAGCAGAAAGTACCACTTACACTCTAGGATATTTACTTAATAATTCGATTGCACAAGTCTATGAAAGGCTCAATTTGTGGGCCTGATTTATCCTTTTGTGCATGTTTCAGTCCCATATGTGGCCCTCAGCCGTCTAGGGATGAGTGTAGGGTGCCCGATTTGCTTCACTGCTGGAAACTGTAGCAGGGATTGACCCGCTGGCTGTGTTTTTGGTGGTTCAACTGTGGCCAGCAGGAGAGATTTCCATGGACACACATTAAGTGGCGAAAGGAAATAATGGGGGCGTTCGGTCCCTCCCAGAACATCCAGACTCACCACACCTCTGCCTGTAGCCTTGTTCCAGGGACACTGCAGGGAGGGGACAACCCACGTGGAGGCCCTTGCAGAGAATATCAGGGCAGGGGGAACAAAATCGCAAGTCTCAGCCTCATGAACAGCCCTTAGAACATTCCTTCAAACATCCTGGGGGGAAAAATTACTAACAAAGTAAAGTCCTCAGCCCATTTTTTCGCTTGTTTTTCGATAAGGCAAAAATATTATCAAGAAATGAAGCTATTCATTTCCAGTAGTATGCTGGTAAATTAATTCTTTGTGCAGGGGTTGAGGCAGGGTGAATTCTGCTTTGCAGTGTTTCCTAATTTCTATAGTGTGAACACTGCCTCATCCTGTGGCTAGTTGGGAGATGTACACAACTGGTTCTTAGTAGCCAGTGTGACCTGTGCACATTAGTAAACTTAGGTCTTGCTTGCAGATTTTCGATTGTGTCAGTACTGCTAATGGTACAGTTGATATTGTGAGGTTAGAAATCTTTTGTAACCAACCATAAAGACTGGTGTTTTTGTTACTATTGCTTCTAACAAGCCCTCATACACGATGGCCCTCCAAAACTATTTTATTGTGCTTATGGACTTTATGGGTCAGGAATTTGGACAGAGGAGACCTGGGGACAACTTGTCTCTGCTACATGAGAAGGACCTCAAGCAGGATAACCCCCAGGCTAGGCTCCACCTGATAACGGGGGGCGGGGGGGGGGTTTCATTTAGAAGACTTTCTTACAGTGGTGTCCTGTTCACACTGTCTTTCACCCGGATCACATCTGAGGCTATTGGCCAGAATAGCTAAGCACAGGCTCTGAGAGTAGAATAATCAATCCCAGAGAACCAGGTGGAAGTGGTACTGTTGTCTTTTGTGATGCATCCTTGTTTCTTTCTTTTTTTTTTTTTTAAGAATTTATAAGATGCTAAAGTTATAAACTTGCCCAGATTCTAAAAGTGGGGGAATATTGACTCTACCAATAGGAGGAATGTCAATGTCACAATGTAAGAAGAAGGGGTAGAAGAGAAGGTATTTTTGTGGCTATCTTTAGCAAATATCATATGGCAGAATTGATGTGTGTGGAACTCTTAAGGCATGTTGCAAAATGTTGATAAGTGTTGTTTCATTGGAGGGGAGAAACCAAAAGCTCAATTGGAGTAGGAGGATTGGAAGGTAGAGACAACATTTATGACCCATGATCTTCAGCCTTTTTGCTGGACGACACAAAAGAGAAATGCAACTTTACTATTTTCAAAATTGAGCTCTTCAGAACACTAGTTATGTTAGGTATGATTTGGCTTAATACAAGTGAAAAGTTGTGAGAAAATGGGTTTAAAAAAGACTTTACCACCTATCTTTACTCCGTCTTGATAAGCTAATGTACATTGTACATTTTCCTCCTTATATGGTGCCAGTAAGCATTTTTTCTCCTATTAAAAAATGCTCCAGTCTACATTCCCACCAACAGTGGAGGAGGGTTCCTTTTTCTCCGCAGCTCCTCCAGCATTTGTTATTGGCTGATTTGTTGATAGTAGCCATTCTTTCTGGAGTGAGGTGGAATCTCAGGGTTGTTTTAATTTGCATCTCTTGAATGACCAGTGATGTTGCACATGTTTTCATATGTCTATCTGCTGTTTCTACTTCTTCATCTGAGAAGTGTCTATTCATTTCAGTTGCCCACTTTTGGATCGGGTCTTTCAATGTAGGGGGGGTCTGATTTTTTTGAATGTAGACTGGTGCAACCGCTATGGAAATCAGTGTGGAGATTCCTCAGGGAGCTAAGACTAGAGATTCCATTTGACTCAGTTATTCTACGTCTTGGTATCTTCCCAAAAGAATTAAAAGCATCATACTGCAGCGATATATACACACTCATGTTTAGAGCAGCACAGTTTGTAATAGCTAAATCTTGGGAACAACCCAAATGCCCATCAACAGCAGAATGGATAAAGAAAGTGTGGTTCTTTTATACAATGGAGTAGTACTCTGCCATAAAGAATGATAAGCTTGGGATATTCCTAGGTAAATGGATGTATCTTGAGACCATAGTCTTAAGTGAAATAAATCGGACACACATGTTTAAATACCGCATAGTTTCTCTGGTGTGAGAAACTGAAAGTGTAAATAAAGACTAAAATGTATTATATTGGGAAAGAGAAGAAGACGTCCAAATGGGAAAGGGAATAAGGGAGGGGGAACGGGACAGAGGATGAGAGAAATAAGAAATGGAAGGAAGCCGGGGATTTAGCTCAGTGATTAGAGTGCTTGCCTTGCAAGCACAAGGCCCTGAGTTCGATCCCTGGCACCACAAAAAAAAAAAAAAAAAAAAAAGAAATGGAAGGAAGAAATGGAAACAAAGCTTTTGTAAATAGGGAAGGAGGAGGAGGTGAGGGGAGGGGAATGGGAAAAAAGCAGCAACAAGATATGGCGTGTACAGGTACAAATCCCCTATGATGATTATTATTATCACTATGTACATCTAAAGTGTACCATTAAAATAAAATAAAATTTTAAAAAATGCTCAAGTTGGCTGAGGATTTAGCTCAGTGGTTAGAGTGCTTGCCTAGCAAGCACAAGGCCCCAAGTGCAATCCTTAGTACAAAACAAAACAAAAAAAAGCTCAAGTTGCATCTCACTACTACTGGAATAAACTTAAGGGAGCCCTGAGTACACCCGAATTTTTTGTCATCAAGTTTTACTGAGGAATGATACAAGGAACGCTTACCCGATATGCATTTCTGTATCCTTTGAAAAACTATAGGAAGCACATTATCAGTTGAGTTAGTTAATGTTCCTGATGTAAAGAATTTTGTGACCAATTCCCCTACAAATCAATACCAGGAGACAAAATTGCTTCTCCAAATGAACTGGGACATTTTGAATTAGTGACCAGAATCAAGGATGAATCACAACCTTCTAGAACTAAAAATGACCTTATATAATCTGGTGAATTCCACTGCTTTCACAGAGGAGAAAAGAGGACAAGAGTATTTAAAAAGCTGCCTCTTCCTCAGGTGCCTTAGCAACCAGGCTGTCTGCCCAGCCAGCCCCCGGCACTGGCCTGCTGGACCGTAGGAGATGTGCCTCCCACCCCACCAGCTGCCAGTACATGTTGTCCTCAACTGCAAGGATTGGGTTATCTCAGTTGCCTGGTAACATCTATCATTCTCTCTTAAAATTATTTTTTTCCTGGTTGTTTTTAATAAGTCTGCTTTATGTGGGTTTTAGTTAACAGCTCCAGGTATTTTCAGAAGGCACAATAATGAATTACACTGATTTTAACTAATGAGTATGCAGACAGATTAATGTGTGTTTGGAATGTGGAAAATATTTTCCTAATAAACCATATTCAATATAATTGTCACTTTCTATCATTCAAGCCCTTAACTCCTAATGTAGCTAAAATTCATTTGTATATCCCTCCTTGTCCCCCTCGTGTGGGCCCATTTACTCTTACTGGCCCCTAGGGGTTTAGTATGGTGAACATTTATGGTCCCCACTGTGGGTGGAACTTTTGGGGTTTTCTTCTCATTTTGGTCCAGTGGTGCACAGCTGGCATGGTGGGCACACAGTGGTGTTCGCAGTAGGTGGCAGCAGTAGTCCTGTGGGCCATTTCTCAGTGTGTTTATGAGCATCTGCACAGGGTTCCCTCGAAAGTTCCACCAGTGTCCTGCCAGCTTCCCTGAGAGCCTCACAGGCAGCTCATTGCTAAATTTCTTGTATGTGTGTTTTTTTTTTTAATCTGTCTCTGTTTCTCTCTCTCTCTCCTATCTCTTTCAAACACGTATACTGTACTAATGGTGTTTTATTTATTAAATACTTTCCAGTTAATTACAAGTATTATTCTTTTTGATGTTCAAGTTGTCTCAAATTTTGGTCAATGGAAACCTCTTCAAGTGGTCTCCTGTGTCCCTTTGACTTCTTTCCATTAGTCTGTAAGCGCTTCTTTCCTTTCTGACCCAGCATGATGTCCAAATGCAATTGACTTTTGCATATCAATCTTCCATGTTAAACTCACTTATTAATGCTAATAATTTGTACATTATTTGGGACTTTCAATACATAGTCATCTCATTCTCAAACGATGCTAGTTATAGTTCTTCTCATTGAGTCGGAATAGCTCATTGAATTGAAAGATATTGTATACTCTTTTTGTTTGTTTGTTTTGGCTTTTCTGCACTTGCTAGAACTTCCAGGAAAATGTTGAATAGAGGTGAAAATGGCAGTCATCCTTGTCTTTCCTTCATTTCAAAGCATAAACTTTCAGGGTTTTAGTGTTAGGTATGATGTTTGTAGCTACTTTTCATCAGATAGAGATATTGTATTCCACTCCCAGTTTACTTAGAGTTTTTGTAATACCTCATATGGGATTTTAACAAAACCTCTTCCTAGATCCGCCTTACACGTTTGTCTCAAATCAAATCAACCTTGCATTCTTGAATTAGGCCATACTTGCTTGTGATATATTTTAGTTTTTATGTATCTATAAATCCTATTTAATAATGTTTTGATTAGGATTTTTACATATGTGTCATCAGAAAAGTTGTCGTGTGATTTTCTTTCACGTGTCTACAGAAAATGTTGATGCCAAAGTGTATAGAGCGGTTTATGCAGCTAGATTTCAAGCTTCCGTTGCTCTGTATTCTTTGCTGTTCGATCTTATCCCCTATGAACATGTTTGCTCATCTTGCCCTCTTGAACTCTTGCAGCATTTTAGGCATTAAGATTGGCTTTCATGGGCGCTCTGGCTTTTGGGAGGCAGGAGCAAGGAGCAGACTTGCACAAGGGCTGAGAGAGCATGAGTAAGAACAAAGGGGTGGCAGAGAGTAGAGTTCGTATGTGAGGAAGGTGGAGATAAAAATCCCTTCAGGAAGGTCTGGAACGCAATTCCACAACTCTCCAGTAAAGACCTTAGAAATTGTGGCGTTGTTAAGTGATTTTACTTCCTATAGAAACTGCTGGGAGTCTGAGTTAACATCCTGGCTGGCTGTTAGGATGGCTCAGCCCAACTCAGGGTCAACTGGCATGGATGAGGAAGTATGAAACTGATAGGTAAAAGTTGTTATTGATGAGACATTGCGAAATTGGCATTCAAGAGAGTAGACAATTCCTGATAATGGCCTGCTCCAGTGACTGGTTATGGGAAAGCTGACTGTGAAGGAATGGCAGTAATGGTTATGGGCACCGAGGAAATGAAAAACTGATTCAGAACTCATTCATAACAAGTTCGTGCTCTTATTATCACTGCTTGCTCATTATCGCTATCATTATAACAAGCCAACCATCACTTTTCCAAGTGTTTTCAATCGGCCACATCTATGTAACAGGAAAATAATCCAGATGAAAAGTGAAAAATTGAGTGTTCTCAAGAAGGTGCCTTGAGTACCAGCAAGCGTCCAGCAGTGGGAAGATAAAATACCAAGGTGATTGATGCTTTTCCTATTTTAACCAGACGTTTTGAAGTTGGGTAGGAACATCTAGAAATTGGATACTGGCAGACAATTCCCCAGAATTGAAATCAAGAAGATGGAATAGATCATTGCAACTGAGCTGAGAGCTTGCAGACCTCCATATTTTCTCAAGGTAAAACTGGCCAAAAAGGAGAAGAAACGCAGATGAGAGCTTGAGAAGCTTGTCTATGGAAGAATTTAGAAAAAAGTGAGGTGGCAGGAGATAAACAACAACGTCAAAGTAAAGATCAAACAGCTTTCTATATAAAACCCAAGGAGGAAGCAAAAGACAAGAAGTAGAGAAGACACAATGCTCTGGATGCCAGTACAGGCCTATGGGGAATGCTTTTCTGAAAACAAATGTGGAGAAACATCCAATAGACCCGTAAAAAGCTTGAAGCTGGGGGACTATAAATAACAATTTATTGCACATTTCAAAATAGCTAGAAGATAGAATTTTGGAATACTTTCAACACAAAGCACTGGTAAATGTTTGAAGTAATGGAATGCTAATTACCCTGATTTGATCATTGTACTATTACCTACATGTGTCAAAATACCACATTGTAGGGGCTGGGGATTTAGCTCAGTGATTAGAGTGCTTGCCTTGCAAGCAAAAGGGCCTGAGTTCGATCCCCGGCACCACAAAAAACAAAAAACAACAACAACAAAAAAAAATACTACATTGTGCTCTATGAATGTGTGCAATTACTATGTCGATTCAAAATTTTTAACATAAATAAA
The DNA here is from genome assembly GCA_004026905.1 of Hystrix cristata. NCBI lineage: Eukaryota > Metazoa > Chordata > Mammalia > Rodentia > Hystricidae > Hystrix > Hystrix cristata. The sequence goes on from PVJO010003485.1 coordinate 56,380, forward strand.
AAATAAATCTGAAAACGTGCAAAGCCTTAATTTTTACTTGTCTAAAACAGGATTTGAAATCTGATGGAGTAAGGTAGAGATGAAAAATAAATCAAATTTAAGTGTATCAGAAGTTTGGATAATAGGAATAGAGAAAAAGGGGACCGGTTCTATCGGCTATCTCAGTAAACAAGGGCTTCCCAGAGACCTGATGTGTGTGGAATTACCTGGGGGAATTGGCTAAATGCAGATTTTGATTGACTGTGTCTGGGGTGAAGCCAGAGATTCTGCATTTCTAATAATCTCTCAAGGAATGACAACTGCTTGTCCTCCAGCCGCACTCTGAGTGACAAGACTGTGGACAGGGACTTGCGCACCTGGATTCATAATGAAGTTCTCGGGCATGAGGCAGGATTTCGGATGAAAACTACTGAAAACCTTGTTGGAGAATAGTTAATGCAAGAACCTGAGAAACCAGAACATGACTGAAGCTTCTTCTTCAAATAAAGTATTTTTCCCCCAGAATCATGTGAGAAAAAATATTGCAGATGTTTGGGTAAAATCCTCCAAACAATCATCAGAAATTTAGGGTTCAGGTTAGTAAATTTTTAATAAACCTTCCCTTGTCTGTTTTAAAGTTGTTGAAATCCTCAAGTAAATAAAAGGGGATAGGTGGAATAAATCTGGAGACATATTAATGCTTTTATAGTTTCTTGAATCATACTTTCATTTGTTTGGATAGTAAATGTGGCCAGTAACTTCTGTATACTTGAGGAGCTATGAACAAGGTCTGTGTGTGTGTGTGTGTGTGTGTGTGTGTGTGTGTATCTGAGTGCATGTTTGCATGAGTGTGTATGTGTATGAATGTCATGTGTATGTTCAGTCAGAGAATCCCATGTGCCTGGGATGCCACAGATAAGCAGTGCTGCCACCTTGCATGTGGAGGTGAGAATATGATGCTGTTTAGGCACCAACCCCCTTCCAATTTCACTACACTCTTCCGCATTTATGCAGACTCCTTTACCTCACTAGGAATCAATAGGATCCAATTCTGCTCCATCCAGTTTGGCCCCTTTTAATAGTGCATAATTAGATACAAAAACAAATCACAACTATTGTTAGAATTCAAATGGGCTCTAATGAGAATCAATAGTTTGCATTTGTGAAAGCCCAGATTCAGCACACATAATAAGGCAAAAATTCAAAATTAAGCAGAAACCACATATTTCCCAAGCAGAAGTAGCTGTATTATAGTTATCTTACAGAGATTCGAGTTCTGCAATCTTGATATTAGAGCTTTATGTTTAAAATTTATAATCCTTCCAGCCAAATCTTATACTCCATTATAACAATTGAACAAATGAGTATGTAACTGAGTTAATCAAATGTCATTATTTACACTTTAAAGTTTTATTTTCAGTTCTTGTCTCATTAACACAATTATCCAGGAAAGCTTTATGTTAAACTAACATACAACTGTGATGTACTATATATATTAATCAGAATTCTTTTGGTTACAAGTGACTAAACTTAGCTCACAGTGATTTAAACAAAAGAAAAAAGAACCTATTGACTCATATAACTACAGAGGTACACTTTAGATACCATTGGATCTAAGACTTGATTTTTTTCAATTCCTTTCTCTAGCTTCTCCTTCTGTTTCCTTTGAGTGGTTTCTTACTGATTCCTACAGCAGACAGCCTTTTCAATCAAAGAAAGTGTTTCAAAGCACTTGAATTTATAGACCAGGACTCAAGACCCTGTAGGGGGAAAAAAAAGCACCTTTCCCCAAGTTGGCAGAAAAATCCCTGGGAAAACAGTGATTCAGCCTGGCTTCCATGGCCATCTCCAAACCACCTCTGTGGCTGGAGGGCTAGAGTTTTCTCACTGGCCCATCTTGGATCACCAGACCGTTTCTGGAACTAAAGAGTGGTCAGTATCATCCTGACCACCATGGATGACAGGAAGATGTTTCTGGCAGACTGGTGAACATTTCCACTCCATCATAGGTCTAGCTTGATGGTAGGTAAGATGCAACTCATAGGGTGCTGCCAAGGACAAGGAGAGAAGTATCTAGAAGGGGCTCTGGGATGTTTAATGGAAAAAACCACAAACTCAACACAGGGGTTTAAATTGGGTATGTTTTGTAGGTGAGGTTTACATTCATGGATAGCAGACTTGAGACTAGATAAAGGGTATGGTGACCTATAGCAGAAAATAAAGCTTGCTGGCTACAGTGGGTCTTAAGAGATTTAACAAGCATGAAAACATCCATCATTAGGCGTAGGAGCAGTTCGCAGTGATGTGTGATCCTGGATCTAAAATTAAGCCTTATCATCTTTAAGGTGTGATTATCATGAGTGTGTATTTTGTCAGGAGCTCAGCTGAGGTAGAGAAGCTAAACTATCAAGTGTCAGAGTAGTCACCTAAATCACCAAGTGAAAATGAAAGTAACAGTGAAACCTTTAATCATTTACTGTGATAGTCGACACAGGAGGCTCAGGCTGGAGAAAGTATCAACTCTCGCTCTTCCATGCTCTCCCATTAAATTTCATGCTGGCCAAGATCAAATGGATCAACCCAGACATGGGGTTATCTCACTGTTGAGTGAACTTTGGAAAAAAGACTTCTGAAGTTGAGTGGATCATGTATAAACATGGTTAGACTCCCGCTTCATCGGAGGACTGGAGGGAGGGAGGAAAAAAGGAAAGGCAGAATGGGAGAAATACCAAATCCTGAGTCAGGGTCGGGAAAGTCTCTTCAAGGTTTCCTGACAGGGACACTTCCAGTCCGGAGGCACCGGGACTACTGCTGCAGCTGTGGTGAGAGCGTGGGCAGTCGGGAGGCCTGCGGACCGCCTGCACCTGCCTGCGGAGACTTCGCTGCTCACACCGTGTGCCCGAGAAGGTGCGGGCGGGCAGCTCCTCTGCCCCGGTGAAGCCCGCCCAGGCAAACCCTTGTACTTACCAACGGTCAGGGCTGCAAAAGTTACGCAAAGGACCTAGACTCCTCGTATGTGCTCCCATGAAATAGAACAACAGGGTTTTGGTAGCATTTAAAAAAAAAAAAAGAAGAGGAGGAAGAATTTTGTTTCTCATGGCTTTTATCATAGTGAGCAAGTTCAGAACTGACAGTGCCTGGGGCTGGTACCCTGATACTCCTGGACCCAGGGGACCCTTATACTGTGCAGAATAATAAGAATTATTCGAAGACCTTCTGGGTTCAAAGCACCTATAAATTTCACCTTACTGAAACTTTTACTACTGATCAACTCGCTTATGGCTGAACTCTAGTGACAAGGATATGGTACTTCTGAAGCAATTCACCACATTTTCTCAGATTAAAAAAATGCTTCTTTTCTTTCAGTGCTGGGAATCTGACCCCGGGCCTCACACATGCCCGACGCATACTCTGCTACTGAGCTACATCCCCAGCCAGGAAATTCTTTATGACAGAAGTTTTCTACACACATCTCATGACGATTTAGAACAAGAGTAGTCCCTCCTTCAGCAGGCATTTCTTCAAATGTTGGGGACTAAAAAATCTTCCCAAATCTACCTCCAACATAAAATTGCTCTTAATTTAGAACATTTTTAAACCTACAATCTGGGAAGCAGAATTTCAAAATAATAATTTTTTTTTCAAGTAGATTGGTTGGTATAATAAAAATGAAACCAAACTATTTCAGAATTCCACGTTCTGTACTGGGTGCCTAGCCAGGTTTCCTGGCTGTGAAGCACCCTGAAGTCCTGCTTCTCAGGGACGGAGAACTGAGTACCAGAAGAAGTCAAAGATCTCTTAGCGTTGAGGGAGGAGAACTAAATAGATGGTGATACTTTTAACCAAGGTATGAGAATAGAATTGAATAAAGAACGTGACTTAACAAGAGTCCAGAGAAGACCTCTCAACCCCAAATAGTTTTTTGAAAGACAAATTGGAAAGTAAATATTTTCCAATATATTTCTGGGGTAGGAGATGCCATGAGGAGTAGACAAATCTATTCTATGGAGCAGGATCATCCTTGGAAGGGAGACGGATAATACACTGAGGTTACCAACAGTTTGCAAATGTGACATACCTTCACTTACCACCTACTTTTTCTCTAATTGTATATTTTACCAAGCAATGTTCTGATTCTTTCAGTTTTTCTAATCATTAAAGCAATATTTGCTCATATTAGAGAACTTGAAAAAGAGAAAAAAATATAAAGAAGAATACAAAACCACCCATAAGCATTTAAAATGAAAGTACTTTTTTTAGTCTTTTAATAATATAATATTTGTTAATTAGATTATTTTTCCAATGATACATTTTAATGACTATGAACAACCCCTTTGGGATATTTAGACTATTTTGATATGTTATTATAGATGATATTATATGGACATTTATGTCATGTATTTTTCTGCTTTTCTGTTTCTTAAGATACATTCTTGAAAGTAGCATCACTTGGTCAAAGAAGATTAATATTTTTAACCTTTTAATCTGTATTGCAAAATTGCTTTCCAGAAATATTGCACCTACTTAATTCTCAATAGAAACCCTTAAAAACCCCATTCCTCCAGCATTCTTGCTGGAAAAAAGGCAATTTTTGATTTTTAAACTTAGTAATTTAGGGAAAAGAGGTATTATAGTATTTTAATTTGCACTTTCTTGATTGCTAGAGAGCTTGAAAAGTTGCTTATATATATGTTTTAGTCATTTGTATTTCTTTTACTACAAATGATGTTCGTAACGTATGCATATTGCTTTATTTCTTAGCATTTATATATTAAGAATATCAGTGCTTTGCCTGCCACATTAACTGCCAGTATTCTTCTTGCTTGCTGTTTATCATTTAACTTGTTTTTAATTCTTTGATATCAGGTTTTGGATGTTATATAGACAATCCCTGTCATTTTTTTCTTTGTATTTTAGGGTTTTAAGCTTAGGAAAACAATTTCTTCTTCTCAAATGAGGTAGATGTTTATTATTTCATCTTATTATGTTCACATCTTAACACTTACCTCAGTTCATCTGCAACTTATTTTAGTACACGTTGAAAGTGATGACCACTGTTTTTCTCTAGTGACAATTTTTCAAATCATTGACTACTTACATCCTTTGCACACTGCGTGGCTGTGAAATGGAATGTAATGCCTCTAGGGTAGCAAAACCAAATGAACAAGGTAACTACAATAAAAGCCAGGCGAGGAGGTATTCACAGGTACTCCCAAGTACAATTGGGTTGGTGTGAATTATAGATGGTAACCAACTCTGATTTTTACCAGCAACTACATAGGTGGAAATGTTGGGAAAGAAGAAGGGTTCCTGATGGATGTAGAGTTAAACCCTTAAAAATTGCTAACAGGTTTTTATAGCAAAGTGTAGATGGCTGGTCTGAGAACTTGAAGAGCTCTTTGCAACCTCAAATGTATGGGTGAGTGACAGAGTGGATTGGATTTATCAAGTGTTAAAATGAATGCTCCAGGGCCCTGCAGGACAAATCTGTGAATGAGGAGATGTTTCTGGATGTAGAATCTAAATTGATTAGGACAGAGACAGTAAGAGCAAGAGAAAGAGCAAAACCTAGTTTTTTTTTTTTTTTTTTAAGAAAACAAAGTCTGAAATAAGACCTTGTGGACAGATGGCCTATTTAGGATGGCATCCAGGGTGTAGGAAAATGACACTGGGGAAGAGAAGGAGAAAAGTCCAATAAACAGTGCTGCCTGAGTTGGTCTCCCCCGTCCCCACCCTGGGAAATTCCAACCCACTGCCGCCAGAACTGACTGTAGAATTTATTGTGACTTTCTTTGTGGCCCATGATATGATCAATTCTCAAGCATGTTTCTTGTGTGATCTTCAGAGATATTTGAGTGGTGATTTATTTCTCCAAAATCTTTTGTTAATTTGTTGTTATAAGCGACTTCAGCAACTGCCACGACAGGATTATTCAATTGGCTTGGCTTCTTTCTTTCTTTCTTTCTTTCTTTCTTTCTTTCTTTCTTTCTTTCTTTCTTTCTTTCTTTCTTTCTTTCTTTCTTTCTTTTCTTTCTTTCTTTCTTTCTTTCTTTCTTTCTTTCTTTCTTTCTTTCTTTCTTTCTTTCTTTCTTTCTTTCTTTTCTGTCTCTCTCTCTCCTTCCTTCCTTCCTTCCTTCTTCTTTTGCCATGAAGCTTAGCAGAGAATCCTGGAAACTGGTGCCTGAGTAGATTTGTTTGGGTTGGTGGGAGTTGGGTGGAGAGAGCTAAAGATGGAATGCAGGAGGCAGACACACAATAGCTAGATAACACAATCATCTGACTGAATAAGCAAGGCATAATAATAATTCAAACAAAATTTAAAAGATTTAGACAATTAATATACATGCACACATATTGGTTCAGCGTAGTATGTATTAAATTAAAAATCAACAACAAATGGTCCCAGTATTGACCTTTTAAATATATTTTATTGGTTATTTCACTTGGAACTTCAGAAGCAACACAGATACTGCCGTTATGAAAATACAATAACCTAATAAAGTACTGATTATTAATTAGGTTGCCAGGAATGTCAATGCTAAGAAGGATTTGCCCCAGCCCCACTATTACACATGACAGATTTTCTCCCTCCCTCTCTCTCTCTCTGGCTTACAGATTTACCATGCATAAGTATAGATATGGCCAATTGGCATCTACAGTCCCAGTCGCCCCATGATATTAACCCTTGAATCCTGGGTGCCTCTTAGCAAGAGTCTCACCTTTATGATTACTGCAGAGGAGATAGTCATGCCCAGGGAGCCATCTGCTTCTTTGCTTTTGTTTCTGTCTCTTTCCTGTGTGAATGCTCTGTCGGACACTCCAACACTTAAGGAGATCATGAGATATGATCACAAATATCATTAAAAATTTCAATGACTAATGAACAAATATGGCGTAGTCATAAAATCTGTTTTAATAAAAGGTGCGTGCTTTCCATTCAGTGATTTAACTTTTGGTTCTTTCTAAGCTGTCTTTCCTTGTGTATACTTATTTCAGCTGGACCCAGGGTTGGCTATTGTCATGAGCATTCAAGGAATTCAACTGTGTGCAGTCCTTTTCCAGTCTCTTCACGAGTCTCGCATATCTCAAACGAGTCAAGGTTGGCTTGTTGGGCATGTTCTTACAGGTAACTCTCCCCTCAGCACCCTGCTTAAACCTTGAGCATTCGAATCCAGCCGCCCACTCTTCTTTTGGTGAGAATGACAGAGGAGTTGATGGAAGTGATATCTTGGGGCAAGAAGATGAGTAGTTCAATAACAGAACTCAGACAGGTGGGCTTGGCTTGATCTTTTTTTGGAGGAGAATGCAGCGTTTTGTGCAACAATCTGAATATTACTTGGGTCTTAAAATGAAGAGCGTGAGGAGAAATGTAGAAAGGTTTCTAAGAAAGCAAGCACCATGTGGAGGAAATCTCATTGCCCGAGTTAACAGTACTAATCTTTATTGGTTCCCTTGAAAGCACATAGCAGTGACTTATTCTGGGCTTGCAGCCCCTCAAGCTTTACAACTGATGGCTCACATTTCCCTGGGCCACTCGCTCACTCGTTAAGTGGAAATCTTTATTGTGACTGACAGTTTTCGTGGTCATGCTAAAGATTAAGTGTGGCAGCAGACATTTTTCAGGGAGGCTACCAGCATTCTTGGTGAATTAAAAACAGATCTTATCCTTATACCCAGAATGCAGCTGCAAAGTGGGGAAAAAGAAAATAGGTTTTAAGGCATGGAGTTGCCTCTTAAACTGACATGGTGGATAAATTTTCTGAGACAAAAAGGATTCTGAGCCAACAGTTGAGAAGGTGCCCAATAATAATAACAGCAACCTGAAGGAATGTAACAGCTACCAAACGTAAAGCACATGCTACATGCTAAATTCTCACTAATGTTGCTTTCAATCCTTTCAACAGGAAGTATGTTGTTTAACTAGAACTGTATAGATACAGAAATGAAGTCAAAGGTTTAATAAATTTTCCAGAATCATAAATGAAATGGATACTAAATTAGATATGTCTGGAGTGAACGTTCGAGTTTTAACTGTATCTGCATTCTGACAGACCAGGTACTAGCCTTCATCTAGTGAATTAATATCAGATACCAGATATTATTCATACATTGTTGCTAATTTAGCAAAGTAGTATTGTTATCATTCCCATTTTACAGATGTCAAAACAAAGGTTCAGGATGAATTAATAATTTTCTCAAGGTCACAAGGTAGTAATCCGAAAATTCTGGATTCAGCTCCAAGGCTGTGGACGCCACAGCCTCACCTTTTCTCACAAAACTACAATGACTTCCAGGTCAAGGGCATTCCTTAATATGAAGAAAAATATGCTTTCTAAGGGGAGAGATTTCCTAGTATTACAGATGGAGCCGGGACTTAATGTCAACTTTATTTTTCAAGAAATTTTGTACCAAAATGGGGGAAAGAATGCAGCATATGTTCTAGGAAATGAATGCTTTTGAGCTTATCGTATCGCTTGTTAATGCGGAATTTATCAGCCAAGACAGATGACTGGCCCAGTGGAGGCAGAGGAGTGCAAGAAATCTTGAAAACCCAACATCATTCAAGGCATGAGAAATCAATTCTAGAAGTCGAATCTCACTACATGTGAGAATCACCAGGAGGAGGGATGGGGCAACTCACACTCTAAAACAACATGGAGCTGTGTGATTTCAGGGTGTTGGTGCAAATTCTGTATTCCTTATGTGGGCCCATCACATTCTGATAAACTTGTAAAACAGATCTTGGGTTGGATTTATGGTCTGGGTGCTGCTTAACCATGTGTGGGTGCTCATTCCTTTAACTGCTGTACCAGAACTCTGACTTCTCCCCCAAAGGTACCCATTTCTACCTAGGATTCTACTACAGAGAAGTGATTAGAAGTGGAAGTATAGCACTACCCTGTGAGCCAAGTATCCCACTTGTTAGTATATCTCCAAGGGAAATAAAATCAGCCTATCAAAGAGATACCTGTGTTCCCATGTTTATTGCAGCACTATTCACAAAAGTCAATATATGACAGATGAACGGATTAAAATAATGTCACACACAGAGGAATATTATTCAGCCATAAAAATAATGAAATTCTGTCCTTTATGGCAAAGAGGATGAAACTGGAGGATATTATGCTAAGTGAAATAAGCCAAGCAGAGAAAGCAAATACTGCATATTTTCCTTCGTAGATGGAAGCTAAAAAAATAGAAGAGAGTAAAAGAGTAATTGCTAGAGACTAGGAAGGGTAGAGTAGGGGAAACAACCAGAAGGTGGATAATGGCTACCAGAGCAGTTCTACAGGAGGAATGAGTGCTAGTGTTCTACGGCACAGTGAGGTGGCTATTGTTCAAAATAAGGTATTACATATTTTAAGAAGATCTAGAAGGGAGGAGTTCAAAGACTCTAAATGTAAAGAAATGGTAAGGAGATGGAAAAGCTAATTGCCCTGACTTGATCAGTGCACATTATGTACATATATCGAAGCATCACACTGTGCCCCATAAATATGCACAATTATCATGTGCTAATTAAAAAAATAAAATTTGATAAAAGGAAGTAGATGTAGACTTGGGACAAAGAGGGTAGAAGAGATCCCAGAGAGCAGAGACACCTCTGCAAAAGGATGATCTTCTCCTGGTGTATTGTCTGTTTGTCAACAAGAGCCAGAAGCACTCAAACCCTGTGGCTACCGTGGCTACACTTCCGTTACTTACCGTTCAGCAAATGGGCAAGCAGGGGACCAAAGAAGGTTGCTTTTACTTAGTTTGCAGTTGGAAGTTAATTAAGACGTCAAGCGAGTACCATTTTATGGGAGTTGTGGAATTTTGAGGGCCCGAAGTGCTCAAAGTTCAGGATGAGAATAGCAAAGAGATGAGGATTAGTGACGGGTGTAATTGTGGCAGCTGGAGCCCCTGACTCCACGTGCTTTTAGAGGCTATTCGTGATAAAGCCTTTGCTGTAGGGAAGAGACTTCTGGACATCTCATTCAAGGAGGATGAACAACTGAGATGGCAGGTCCCTGTTACAGAAGTTTTGAATATTCAGGCTAGTTCCAGAGAGCTTGGAGCATGTAGCTGACAGGTGAATTCAGTGTGTAGTGAGGTAGACACTAGAACAAAGCCACTTTTAACTCTAGTGTAGTTGTCAAAGATGGGGTAAAGATTTTTAGGTAATGGGGTGTGTGCGTGTGTGTGTGTGAGAGAGAGAGAGAGAGAGAAAGAGAGAGAGAGAGAGAGAGAGACCCTCCTCCAATGGCACGCTGGCAGTGACCTACTTCCTCCAAGTGGGCCCCTCCTCCTAAGAGCACATTCAGCCATGGTCATCAATGGATTAACCCACTCATGAGTATAGTTCCCTTTGACACAATTACCTTCCAAAAATTCCACCTGCGAACACGTGAGACTTTGGAGGGCTGTTTCAGATCACAAGTAAGGTACCCAACTGTGCTTCCAAATTTCCTGGAAAAGTCCTAATTCTAGTTACATAATTCTTCCTTTTTTTTTTAACTCCTCTCTGATAATTATTGAGTCATCTTTTCCCCATATACTTAGTGGTTGTTTGTGCTAACTTGTGTGTGAACTCACTCCTCACTCCTCATTGCTCTTGCCGCTTTTCCTGTTGAGTGAGACCTTAGGAACTACCAGCAGAGTAGCTGTCAGCACTCAGAAAACTTATGAGCACTGCTTGCCCGTCAGGTCTGCTGGCACTTAACTTTGACTCCTAATTTCAAAGCCAGTGTTTTCAGCTACTGTACTCACACCTGTAGTCTCAGGATATCTCTATAAAAAGGAATATTCACAAAAAAAAAGAAATGAAAAATGAATGTAGAGCATATTTTACTATCACATATTACCTCATCAGTGCATTTTCAAAACAATAACATCTTTTCTGAAAAATTTTGGACATTACCAAGTTTTCTTATTTTTCAAAAAAATATCTTTTAACTGTGTGTACTTCTCTGGATACTAAATTATTAGCTTCTGAAGGTGATCGACAAAGTCTAAGATGTTCTATTCTTGCATTTATTTAAGTCTGTTTGAGAGAACAATACTTGCTCTCAGAAAAGAATAAGAAGAAAAATATAACCTTTAAAAAGATATTTTAGTTAGGATACAGGTTTGGTCATGGTGGCTGAGATCCAAAGTAATGGTGGAATAAACAAAATAGGAATTGCTTTCTTTTCTTTCATGTCATAGAGCAGTAGGTGGCATCATGGCATTGGTAACAGGGACCTATTCTGCTCTACATTTTCTCTCACTCAAGGCTGCCCTCCTCCACAGAGTCCAGGATGACTCCCAGCCAATTTTTCCTTCTCTGGTCAGGAAGCAGGAAGAGAAAGTTCTTGAAAAAAAAAAATGTAACAAGCTAGAAGAAGCTCATACTAATTCCACCTACTTCCCGTTAGTCTGAATTTTGGTACATGACTACAATGTGTTGTGAGGAAGGCTGGGAAATACAGTCTTTATTTTGGGAAGCCATTCATTCAATTAAAATTGAGAGAAGAGGGAGACTGTTTATTGGGAAATAACTAGAAATGTATGACTTCATCAGACAGAGGGAAACTTTTCATCCTTTTTAAGCAATTGACTAAGTTCAAATCTTGGCTTTGCCTCTCCCAGGCACATTTTCTCGTGTATGGAACAGATAATAAATAGAGACTAATGTTTATAAGGTATCCTTCAGAGAATCTTACACATAGTAGGTAGTCAACGATGAAGGGTCACTTTCTTCTTCCCTTCCTCGGAAGTAGGGAACTGGAAATCCTGTCAGAAGGCTGTGTTAAATAGTAGCTGAAGGCTTGGAGCCCACACTTGAGCACGGGAATGTCATCTTCTGTATGGACACACGCACTGAGAGACAGCAACTGGAGAGCTTTGGATGAATCACTGTGAAAGCTTCTCTCTGAGCATCAGAGTTCACAGAGATTAAAAATGAAAGCCATAAAGCTGCAACCAAAGCCTGGTAATCAAGCCAGAAACATGTATTATCTTCCAACATACGTGGGTGCGATAAGAAACCCTGATTAGCTGAGGTTCATTTAGGCATTTATACCTATATAAAAGAGAATGCATCCAAAGGATTAAAAATAAACAAAGCACTGGGACTTTTCTAACCATAAAAACAGAATTTTAAGACCATTTGTCACTTACTTCTCCATCATTTTGCTTCACAAAGACACTTGCCATCCCCGGAGACAAGCCTATTCTCTCTCCTGTTCACCCAGCAGCTCCTCTGGCACCATCAGGAGGGGAGGTCCGATTCCTCAGTGGCTAAGTCTTTTGTCTCTGATTCACGGGGGAATTTGAGGACTTCTAGAGTAACGGGTTTTGTAACAGTTGCCGCTGGATGAATGTCTAAACAGACCTTTTCAGCTTCAGGGGCTTTTTTATACTTCCTTCTAGAAATCCACTGATTTCTCTGACCTGCTCAAAGACACACAATGCCCAGGTCACTCTCCCCCATCCCCACACCTCCCAGGGAGGGGTGTGTGTATGTGTGTGTGTGTGTGTGTGTGTGTGTGTTTCCACTGGAGTTCAAAATGAGTGAGTTGGTTTCCTGAACAGTATTACTTGATATTTGAACCTTTTAAAAATCTTAGTCTTTGACAAACATTGGACAATTGGGTAGTTCATATTTAAATATGAAATTGAGTCTGGTTGAGGCAGTCATCATTATGGCTTGTATTAGATATCCCCCCAAAGCCTCACACAGTTAAATGTGGAGCTTTTTGGAGGTGGCTGGATCTAAGGGGTGATACTGGGATTAAGGGTGTGTGATTCCTAAATTAGTCCAATGATTAGTTTAGTTCTAGGTGTGGGCAATGGCAAGGACCAACTGGGTGTGGGTGGCACCACCCAAAAGGGAGGCAGCCTGGAAGGGATAAAAGGGAGAGGCAGGTTGCTACTTGCAGCTTGCTGCTTTCTGCCTGCCCTGCCATGCCATGGACTGTCTCTCCTCTGCGGTGCATCTCTACCATGCTACTCTGTCTTAGAGCCAGCTGACTATGGACTGGAACCTCTACAAAGCATGAGCCAAATAAACCTTTCCTTCTTTAATTTGGGTGTCAGATATCTTGTCTCAGAAATTAGGAAAGACAATCACATTTATCCTATAGAAAGTTTAAAGTCATGCTTGATTTTTTAAAGCAACCGTTTGAATTATGCATTCATTTGTATGCTACTTCAAAGTCAAAAGAATGGATAGAATAGTGTTATATTCAAATTCCAGCTCCTCTGCTTTCTGGTTTTCTACATTTGGAGAAATTATGTAATTTCTCTGTGGTTCAGTTCTACATTTGAGTCCTACTCCCAGAACATAAGTTCCATTAAACAGACTTACTTTCCTCTTTTGATTACTGATGGTTAGAATGGTACTTAGCCCACAGTAGGTGTTCAATAGCTGCCAAATGAATCAATCGAATGGGAATGGTAATTCAGTATATATAAAGATTAAATAATCCAATATTTGCAAAGCACCTAGTCCTGAACCTAACTCTTTGTGCTTGTTTAATGTTGGCTGTCATTATTATTTGATGAGTCTCTACATTTACATCATAGTGTACTGATTAAAAATGCGGCTTACGCATAGTTTTATATCAAATTACCCAGAAACTATAATTATTTATTGCCATCAGGAAGAGATTAGTAGAATCACTTTTTGCTTTTTGTTTGTGACCACAGTGCATGCAAGTGTTCCACCAGCGTTCCACCAACATTGCTTTTGTCACAGTGATGGGTGACTGCCATATGTATTGCTTACCCAATGGCATGTTCACAGTCAGTCCTCACCCCACGTGCCCTGTGTGCACCACGGACACGGCTGATCATTCCTCCTGAACCTCTTCCTTTGCTTGGTGGCCAGACTGCCCATATTTCCTGAGTTTTCTCCTACTTCACCGGTGGATTCTTTTAGTCTCTTTCACTTGCTCCAGTTCTTCTTCTCAACCTAATTAGATTGTCTTCTGCAGGTTCCAGTCCTTGGAGCTATATTTGTATTTTCTTCCTGCATTGATCAAGGTCTGACAGGAAATTTCTGGATAATTTGAGAAGAGTTTAATAATGAAATTTTTTATAGCATTGTGAGCATTGTTTAGGAACATGCTCACTATACAGTACACATGCTCCTCAACTTATGATGGGGTGATGTCCCAATAAGCCCAATAAGTGTTGAAAGTATGGTGAGTTGGAAATGCACTGAATATACCTAACCTATGAACACCACAGTTTAGCAACGCAGCGTACTGTAGAGTGTTAGCTGGTTTCGCTCGTGATTGTGGGCCTGACTGGGAGCTGTAGCTCACTGCCTCTGCCTTGCATCCCAAGAGGCTGTCTGCCATACCACATCATTGCCAACCCAGGAAAGATCACAATTCAAACACCAAAGTACAGTTTGTACTGAACATGAATCACTTTCACATTCACTTAAGTAAAACAAATTGCTAAACTGAGCCATCGTGGGTTTCATCTGCATTCTTTTTTTTTTTTTAAACTCTAAATACGCTTTTTTTTTTTTAATTTTTTTATTATTTTTTACCAAGAACATGTATTGGTACATTGCATACATAATGATCATAATCAACATGGTTATTTTGTACCTGTACATGATACATCTTGGTTTTCCCCCCTCTTCCCCCCTTCCCCTCCCCTCCCTTCCATTCACCCACCCCTCCCTATTTGCAATATCATTCTTGAGTTAGAAACAGTGAAGAGTCTCAAGGGACTCCAGGCAGCAGTGGTTATTGGGTAGTGGAATGTGTAGGATGACTGGAGGGAGCTACAGCCTTCGGTACAGGAACAGCACCAGCACACAGTTTAGCAGAGGGGGGAACATCTGGAAAAATCAGCAGCTCCACATCCTCTCCTTGGATTCACTGATCACTTGCTGATATTCCCATTTGTGGAGCCTGAATGGAAGTCAGAAATATCATTGACTGAGTCCAGTCTCCTGGGGTACCAAGCAAGATGGGAAAGTATGGGAAAGGGAAATGCAGAGGCAGAGGGAAGACAGCTAGCACACCCTGGAGTGGTCTCAACCATTTATCTGCCAAAGACTTACAGACCGTCTAACTGCCTACCTGACACCTCTACGTGGAGGCTTAATGGGTCTCTCCAAGTTAGCATGCACAAAACCAGACTCCCACCTGACCTATTCTTATCTGCCACATCTACATCGCTCTTCATACCAATTAATGTGAACTGGCAGCATTAGCAATGTTTTAAAATATGGGTTTATTATCATTCAGGTATGATGAGGCCAATAGATTAGGAGACAGCTTCCACTGAAAGACAATTTGTTACTCATAGTTCTCTTCTACTAGGCCTCACCACCTAAGTCTCCACCACCTCCCAATAATACCACAAGCTGGTCACCAAGTTTTTAACACATAGGCCTTTGGGGGAACATCAAGATCCAAATTATAGCGGACACCACTTATTATAGCAGACAATCTGTAACTTCTGTGACATAAGAAGCACACATCAGCCATATGCCACTCTTGTTAACACTATTAAAACTGAATCTAATGATGAGTACACAATGTGGCAAATCCAGACCATGGAACATTCTATGGGACTATTGCCTGGACTTTTAAATGGATGTCAACATCATGAAAATCTTTAAAAGCAAAAGGACTGCTCTACATTAAAGGGGACCTAATGCAATACGATAAACAAAAGGAAGGTGTGAACACTCTTTAGAATGGTGGTACATATTAAGTGCCATATGAATATCTATTGGCTCAGCGAATCAGCTATATGAAGTCAATTGATGGCAGTAATGTACGTAGATTTTTGTATGCAGCAGCAATGTGGAACTCTCTTATTAATTCTACTTATTTGTAGGTATCTCTTGATTTTCTTTATGGACAATCACATCAACTTCTTAAAGATGGTTTGCTTCTTTGTTTTCAATCCTTGTAGAATTTATTTCTTTTTCTTACTACACTGGCAGACTCTCTAATTCTACAATGTTGACCAGAAGTTACAGGCTCCCTTGTCCTGTTCCTTATTACAGAGAGAATGTTTTAGTGGCTGACATTAGGAATAGCGCTTGCTGTGAGATTTTAGCAGATACTTCTAAAAAGTCAGGTTAAGGAATTTCCTATTTCTAGTTTGCTAAGAGATTTTAGTCATTTGTAAGTGTCTGCACTCATTTATCATCTGCCACTTTATGGATGCTCTTCCAAAACCATTGAGAAATTACTCACTTTCTAGTGCCTTAGAGTCAAATTCCATCACTATTTTCATTACTTATGGTCACAATTCTTCATTAGTTTTGAACGATGGGGGTTTGTTTTTTGACTTATCTTTTGTGTACCATAAAGTTGTCAATATGGAGGAGCAAATCAAAATTTTAAAAATTGGCATTATGTCAACCCAAACTTAATGTCACCCTGTATTATATGAGTTGGCAAGAATAAGATGTTTCGTGCTGCATAAAAACGTGAAATATACATTGCATATTTCAAATCAACTGACTATAGAGCTTTATGGTGAGACTCCATGTCCTTACAATGCACATTTCAGTTGCGTATTGATTTCAATAACCCTGCGATTTCAGCACAACAATAGAATAACAATCACACCAGCAAAGATCCAGACAAACTAATTTTTCTGAAAAGTTAACAAAAATTCAACCATAACCTATTTCCTGAGAGGGAGTTTGGAAGCCCGTGTCTCCCACAGCTGAGGGAAGCAAAGGGCTCAGTGACTCAAAGAAAGGTTTGAGAATTCACTCACCCCAGCTTTTTCCCTGCTGGCCCTTCTATCCTCCACCCTCAGTCCTGTCCTGACGTCTGTTTTTCTAATCGCTGTCAGTGAAAACAAGGGTGGTGCTGTCTGAAATCTACTAATAGCAATCTTTGGAGAAGAAAATATAAATCATAGGTGTGTGAATCATCGCTCCTGACAGTTGGTATATAGTTGACTTGCTTAAGAGTCTGCACTCTCTTCTCTCTTGTTTTTTTTTTTTTTTGTGCTGTGTGCTTGCAAGGCAAACACTCTAACCACTGAGCTAAATCTCCAGCCTGCACGCTCATTTAACGTTGAAAATCAGCTTCGATGAGCATGACTGGTGGTTGTGGTGGTGGCACATACGAAACATAACGGTTTCGGTGACTCAGAACTAACTAAAGTCTGTGTGTGTGGGGGTGCATGGTGATGCTTTTGACATTGAGTCAGTTCCCGAGAATGGCAAAATATTCGAAAGGGAGCCAGCTTATCAGCATATTGATATGCAACGAGAGCCTTCTTCAACGCTTTCTGATTCCCTACGCAGAAGTGAAGAAGAAAAACCACTATCGTTGGAAAAAAATTATTTGCTAGAACGTTCTCTTTAACAAGCAGATTCATTCAGTTTCTGGGGAGCACGCTATCATTTTGTCTCTGTCACACTAGAAGAACTGGAAAGTGTAATCAATTCCACAGAGCACCCATCAAGTCAGTTAAATAACCAGTGGGGAGGAAAAGCCCCAGAAATCAATAACAGTTGTTTCACTGAATTGATGGGTTACTCCAAGTCATTCAAATCTGTCCGGTGACTGGAGTGTTCTGTTGCTGCCATGTCTGTGGAGTATGGTGTGGGACTTTCAGGCTAAAGACTGAGCCCATCGAAGACCCACGGCGTGAAAGGTGCTGAGAGATGCAGGCGTACCATGGACAGCGCTGCTGCTCAGGGTAGGGAAGGTGAGGCCATCATCATCATTGAGGGCAGCTCACCTCCTCTGAACATCTGACCACTGATCTAAACAGCCCCCTTTGCTGGGTGCTG
Organism: Hystrix cristata; assembly: GCA_004026905.1. Classification (NCBI taxonomy): domain Eukaryota; kingdom Metazoa; phylum Chordata; class Mammalia; order Rodentia; family Hystricidae; genus Hystrix; species Hystrix cristata. The sequence goes on from PVJO010003485.1 coordinate 74,117, forward strand.
CTGGTGAGAGAAGCACCTAACACATATTATTAGTTAGCTTTTAACAAACCAGCAAAGTAGGACTTGTTATCCCTCTGTGTGCTTTTCTTGCTTGACTATTGAAGGGAAGAGATTTCTTTCTATTAGCCAGCAGAGAGAGGCAGAACCAGCAGCCCACCTCTGTCAAAGTCCAACTTCTCTTCAGGACATCCTCCGCTCTTCATCAAGACGTGGTGGAGAGACTGAGAATGTAAGTTCCAGAGTTGTGCCGCTTAATCTTGATAGTCAACTTGACTGTACTAAAAGACCCCGGGAGAGGTGACTGGATTGTATAAAACTGTCAGACCTAGCAAACTGTGCTCTCCACCTCCCTCCTATAGGTTAAAGTGGCAAAGGTCCTAAGCATCTGGTAGGCTCATGGTCCTGCTTCTCGTCTTCTGCAGACATTGCTGTGTCCCAGGCCAGGTTGGGCCGAGGCACCCTGTCACTTTAGCTTTCTGATCATGCCAGCATTATCCTCAGTTCTAGTTTTTCAGTTTCTATGTTATGTTGGGCACAAAGGAGACTGACAGCTGCTGGAATGAATCTAAGTCCCCACCAGATTCTGGGAATTGCCTCTTCACTGATCCACAGGGCAGCGACGATGGTCCTTGTGTCAACAGGGCCGTGCTTCGGAGGCCACCTGTGACGACTCAAACAGAATCACTTCCCTGGCAATCAGAACTCAGAAGTGAGAAATGGTAACATCCACCTGTCTGGTCATTTGAATGGAAGAGATACAAACTGAAGAGTGTGGGCAGACACTTTCCACCTCGTCTATTTGGAAATCTACTGAGAAGAGAAGTGTGCAGCGAGAGAGGTGGTAAAACAGATGCTCAGATAAGAGCAGGTACGAGGCACAGACTGAAGGAGACCTGTCACTGTGGGGCCCAAGGCCACCATGAGACAACTCAACATCCTTCTCTGGGAATTACCCCTCTTGTTGAAGCCAGATCTAGGGGGTTCCACCACTAGTAGATGAGGGGTGCAAACAAATCCACCTGGGCTGAGTAACTAAGGGATGAAATCTAGTCCATGCACGATTTCCAGGACGCTTTCCTGAAAGGCCCAGAGTGAGCTGCAAGCCATCTCATACATGGAAGCTTCCCTTTTCCTGTGGCCTTAGCTGTATCATGGTCTCAGTTCTCCTCTTATTAAGTTTTAAGGTGCCCATGTTAAAAAACATATTAATCTGTAGACTCTACAAGGAGTTTTGAAAATGCAGTCATTCGAGTTGCACTCTAGGTTTTTGGTCTTTTTTTTAAAATTTTATTTTAATGGTACATTTTTGATGTACATATTGATAACATTCATCATAGGGGATTTGTACCTGTACATGATATATCTTGTTGCTTCTTTTTTTCCCATTCCCCTCCCCTCACCCCCTCCTCCCTCCCTATTTACAAAAGCTTTGTTTCCATTTTTTCCCTCCATTTCTTATTTCTCTTGTCCCTCTGTTCCTTTCCCCCTCCCTTGTTCCCTTTCCCATTTGGACATTTTCTTCCCTTTCCCAATATAATACATTTTAGTCTTTATTTACACTTCAATTTCTCACACCAGAGAAACTATGCAGTATTTAAACGTGTGTCCGATTTAAAGGTTTTTGGTTTTATCTGCATTGTTTCTGCCTGATTTATTTGTATTTTTTAACTTTATTTTATATTTAGTTTGTGTATGTTCTAGTAACCTCATTTTTAAAACTGAGTTCCATCCAAGAAATACTTAAGAAATGAGGGTTTAATGTACAGGTATACATTTCTAAGTATAAATTAACAGAAATACGCAACTATAAAAAATAAAAGATATTTACATGATACCGAAAATCATCTCATGTGCCAGTTTAGAAACTCCTGCCCTACTTTTTCAGCCCTTTGCAGGTGGGGACAGTGGCTAGTGCACAGGCAGCTCCTTCCCCTTGGGAACAGAGTCTGGCATTTGTCCTTTATAGTATTCGTCACAATAAACCATCAGATGCACAATTAGTTGTGTGTGAGGCCCTTATGTGTGTTGCTTACTACGTCATCCGGAGTGCTCTTAATTGATCAGATGCCTGGTCCATGCTCACCACACACACCCTGAGTGACAGCACACGGGGATGAATGAGAACCATTTCTGGAATGTGTTCCTGACTGCTGGGGACGCAGGGGCGGCAGGCCCTCGTGCTCGGTGTCTCACTTCTCTCATTTGCCCTGCAGTGGCAGTAACACTAGAAGGTCATGCCTCTTTTTTTTTTTTTTTAACTTTTAGTTTGGAGAGCTGACGGAAAACTTTTAATTTGGTTGTCCGTTGACACTGATGATTCATATAGTCCCTGGCTGGTCATGGCAGAGCCAGCTCCATAATTTACACAGTCAAGTTTAAAACGAAAATGCTCGAAAAGCAGGCGTGCCCTTGAGCCAGCAATTTCCCTGCTGGGCGTTTACCCCAACGAGGTGAAAACAGGACCAGAGATGCTTGCACACGCATGTTTATGGCACAGTTAGCCAAGAGATAGAAGCAACCTGTGTGTTCACTGATGGATGAATGGATAAACGAAATGTGGGCTACACATACAACGGAACATTATTTAGTCTAAAAAGGAAAGAAAGAAACTCTGATTCTTGCCTCACCATGGATGACCCTTGGGACACGATGCTAAGTGAAATAAAACAGTCACAAAAAGACAAAACTGCTATGACTCCACTTATATAAGGCACTGAAAGTGGCCAGATTCAGAGAAATCAAAAGTAGAATGGTAGTTCCCAGGGGCTCAGGGGAGGGGAAAGTGGGGAATTAGGGTTCAATAGATCCAGAGTTTTAATTTTGCAGGTTGAAAATGGTTTGGAGATGGATTGCAGAACAAAGCGAATAGCTTCGCACGACTGAACCGAACATTTAAAATGGTTAAGAAGGCAATCTTATGCTATGTGAACTTTAAAACAGTTAAAGAAAGCAAAAGAAGAGTTTTCTCCTCTCTTTTGCATTCTCTCTTGGTTTGTTCTGTTTCATTTTGTTTTCTAACTTGCTATTTCACGTCATGCTTCCTTGGGGAAAAGGGTCCGAGTAGAAGAGTACAGACTCGGCTGGGGACCCCATCATGCCCCTCGGTGAGCTGGGGCTGCAGGTGCGCTGCAGGTGCGTGGCTGGCCCTGACCCTGCTGGGGCTCGGCCCAGTCTAAGGGGCAGGGAGAGAGGACCCTGGGCAGGGTAGGGGGAGAAACCTTGCAAGGGAAGAGGGGGGAGGAAGGTGGGACCTTGGGAGCAGAGGCTGCAAGTCCCCAGTGTATATTCCATTACATCCTTGGACTGCATTTAGAAAACACCAAGTCAGAGACAAATCTCTGAGTTTTAAGGTCACAGCCTCAGAGCATCATACTTCCACTCTGTCTGAGGGCAGAATCCTGGCCAGTGCGCGACACAAACCTGCAGGAAGCCAGAGTTAGTTGTGCTGCAGAATGGTAAGAGAATTTCAACCCCTGTGGTGAGTGCCTCCAGGCTGCCAGTGGAGTAAGAGACAGCCCTGCGTGTGTGTAGGATCCACAGCCAAGCACAGAGGGAGTTCCACACAGCACAGCAAAGAGGCAGGAGATTGGGGGATGCAGGCCCAAGCCCAGTAGGGCTGTTGGTCATCTTGCAGAACCAAAATTCTGAGAGCCTGGGTTTGGCTTGGCCGCAGTTTCCTGACTGATGATGGCAGGAGGAGTTTCACTGATCGCGGGAGGAGCAAATTAAAACTCAGAGATTTGAAACCTAGACTGTTAAGGTAAACTGCCATGCGAGTGAGGTCATCAGGTTCAAGAAAATAAAATTGCTCCATCAGAATTACTAGAGCTGAAGTTACGTTTTCTAATAAAGACACAGATGGTGTCTGTGACCTTGATTTTATGAAATAAAACCACCTAATGTTTTCATAGGAACCATATGAGCGGATCATGTCTGCGATATGTATGCAAAGACTGAGAAAGAGCACAGAACCCAGGTGCACCATTCTGAGCTTTGCTACATAGCGTGACTGGTCTTCTGAAGGCCCTCCAGCCCTATCAAGTTTATACTAGTGAGACATTTCCGGAACGTGGGGCTCTTCTCTCCATGCCGAATGGGGAGGGTGAGAATACTGCTATTCAGGACAGGAATTCTCAAACTCTCAGGCACACACGAGTCCTCTGGGATTGAATTAGAATGTAGATTCTGCCCTGGCAGGGCTGGGCCAGTCCTGGGAGTCAGCATTTTTCACAAGGTCTCTGGAGAGGCTGATGCTCCTGGTCACTGAATCATACTTTGAGGATCGAGGGTCGAGACTAGCCTAAACAATAAAGAAATTCTTCCATGTCAACACTTATACCCCAAATGAGAGCTAACTGGAAAGCCTTGGGACCATGTGAGCATGGAGCTGCTCAGACCAGACCCCAGCTCTTGGCCTCCGGGCTCAGCTGAAAGGTCTCTCCCTCCAGGAAGCCTTCCAGGGATCCCCCCAGCAGAGGAGAGCACCTTCTAGTTGGTGCTTGCTCAGGCACTGGGGCAAGACTTCAGTAGAGCATTTTGCTTTAACTACGTGTGTATACTTTTCCGTCCCCACACACAGCACTATGTGTCCCTGGAAGGCCGAGCGCCTCTGCTTGCCGTGGCTGGGTCAGAGCCCAGTCACAGAAGGCGCTTGTATGAGTTTCTTATTGCTGCCAGAACAAATGTCACAACCTTAGTAGCTTAAACCAACACAAAAATATTATCTCACAGCTCTGCAAGTTGGATGTCCAGGAAACAAGGGTCTTGTCAGGCTAACATCAAGCTGTCAACAGTGTTACATTCCTTCTGGAGGGTCTAGGGTAAAATCTGTTTGTTTTATTTGTTTGACCCTTTCCAGGTTCTAGGAGCCACCTACATTCCTTGGCCCGTGGGCCCCTCCTCTGTCTTCAGAGTCACCATGGTGTGTCAAGTCCTCACACTCCACCATGCTGACTTCCTCTCCTGTTGCCCTTTTTCATTTTTAGTGAAGACAATTCAGGGTGCTCTCCCTATCTCAAACTGATGGGCAAGCTTAGTTGTCCTTGCCACGTAACATAAAGTATCCACAGGTGTGAAGATTAACGTGGTCATTTTTGGGGTCACTATTCTGTCTGTGACAAAGTTTAGCTAGTACTTAGAGCAGATTTAGGCCCGTGGCTGGTCCTTTGGACACAGCGCAGGACAGAATTCTAAAGAGTTGAGGATTCTACAGTTCTGCACTCCTGTGGCAAATTCTGTAGTACTTCTGGGATTTTTGCTCAGCCTGGATTGTGTGTGACTCCTGTCATCTCAGAAGACCTTGGGAGCCCCTCATTTCTAGGCATATACATCTAGGCAGGGTCTGCATGACAAGAAAGGGTTCAGTTCACCTCCACAAGCATTGGTTGAAGTCCAGTTTTGGCTTTCATTTTAGGCCAAGAACTAGAGATGGGAGGACATAGCCCCAACTATTGGGGTTTCAACGTGCTGCTCCTTCTGGTGGCACAGGAGCAATCCCTAGGCCACTGATCCACTTATTTGGGTTGGTCCATTGTGTTTATTAGGATGACCAAAGCAGTTCTCTGGAGAGATGAAGGTCCTTTTATAGAGGCAGTATATTCATCCGATTTTCAACCCCGTGACCAAATACCCAAGAAAGTCAATTTAGAGGAGGAAACATTTATTCTGACTTAGAGTTTCAGAACAATGGTCAGCTGACCCCATTGCTTTTAGGCTTGTGATAAGGCAGAATCATCATGGCAGAAGGGTGTGGAGGAAGAAAAGCTGCTTATTCCATGGCATGGAAGGAGAGAGACCAAGAGTGCCAGAGGAAAGGCGCTCAGCTATATTCCCCACGGTCATTCCCCCTGTGAGTCACTCCCCCAGGCTCAGTTTCTATTAGTCCCAATAATGTCATCAAATTAAGACCTCATCAATGGATTAATCCACCAATTAAATTAGAGCCCTTCTAATCCAGGTGTCTTTGGAAATATCCACAGACATGTCCGGAAATGTGCTTTACTTACTTTCTAGGTGTCTCAGTCCAATCAAATTGACAAGATTAATCATCACAGACAATCTTCTTAGACAATTTTTGTAACTCTACTGAAAGTATATGTAATTAACACAGAATTAACACCAAATCAGAGCTGCATGTATTCCTTCGGCTTGTGACCAGGATACAGTAGTGTGTTGAGAGAAGCACGTTTCTTCAAGGCCATCTTTCCAAACGACTAAAGTTCTAATTTTACTTGTAAAGAATTATCTCACACCCATTCCCAGCATGTAATGAAAACAAAGCCTGATATCTTCTTCCCTTGGGAAATGCCTGCGCCTGAAAATTTAAGTTAAAATTGTGAATCACCAGGACCAAATGCCCAAAAGTATTTGCTTGCACAAAGACCACGTGCCCCAAGACCGTGCTTGGGCCTAACCAATCTATTGTATGTCAAAAATATGCCCACAGGTTTCCACAGTAAACGGGAATGTGAGCAGTAAAAGTGTGTCAAAGGTTCTGCCCTCAAAATCATCCTCAAAGTGTGCTGATGGTCCCTCCAGTGGACCCATCAAGGCATTTCAGACTTCACAGTGGAATACCTTTACTTGGCGAGGGTTTCATTTATACACGCAAAGTCCTAAAGTGATGTAAAAACTGTATGTCTTTGCACGGTCTTCTAGACAGAGTTGTGTTTCTTGACTAAAATGTAGCCTCACGAAGACAGTTAGTGTCCTTTTGTTTTTGCTAACTTGGCACCAACTGAACGCTGCCTAAAACGTCAGAGGAGGCTTTTGTGCAGATGAAGGAGCAACAGAGGTGCTGCAGGGGTGTTTAGCATTGATGATGGAGATAAATGTCCACGCTGTTTTACCTCAAAGGATATAATTACTTGCAGGAACTCAGCAAAATGAGTTTACATTTGAAAAATTTAATTGTGCTTTTGCTAGTAGTGGCTTAATTTCACCATCCTCATCTTTCTGTCCTCTTGACTTGTGTGTTTTGGGCTGGTGTGGATCAGTGAGAACTGGACCTCCATTGATCAAGCAAAGTGGTGACAGTAAGCAGGCCAAAGGATTTTTTCAGCCTGATTATTCAGGGTTCACGCCTCTGGTCAGCCTGAAAAGGGAGAGCCTACTAGAGCATTTTTTTTCAAAATGTCTCTTTACAGTAGTCACATCCATATTTCAGATTTGCTAGGTTTCCTATGCAAAGATCTTCACTCACCCTTTAATACATTTGCTAACTAAGGAACATACAGAAAGCAGATTTCTAAGGGTCTTTCTCATTTTAGCCTATGGCCACTTCCTATAAAAGATTTTCCTCTGTTTTGAATAAAATTCCTGAACAGTCTTCCAAGCCTAATTAAATGGTCTGGAAATATGCGTTGTAGAGATCGAAGACGCCACCTAGTGGGGAAATACGGAACTACCACTGCAGTGATAGCCTGAAATCAGTGTGGTGATTGGGATTCCTGCCCGGCCCTTGAAGTGGACGCAGGGTCGGGTTGGGGTGGGTCACGGGATATGTGTGCTCCACAGCAGCCTCATGCAGAAGCCCCAAGATCCTGTCCTTTCTCTGTAACTCTGTACACCAGGAGGTGGGCAGGCAGAGAGACGGTCCACTGAGGGGAAGGAAAACAACCCTCCTGCGTGTCATGGAAGATGCTCCCTATGACTCTCTCCAGAGAAAGGGACACTGGGCACAGTGTGAGAGGCAGTCGGCCTGGGCCATGGGCGTCCAGGCAGCCTCTGTGCTGAAAGCCCACCGCTGCAGGGAGCTCCAGGCAGTGGCGGGCGCTCTCACAGTGCCTTGGCCCCGAGGTCTCAGGAGTCGGTGCCCCGGCTGGCTAAAGGGTTTTGCAGTCCCATTCCTGAGTCTTGGCTCTGCCCAGTGGGAGTGGGTTCCTGCTCTGAAGCCCCACCATTTCGCCACCTTTCACACAATGCCCACCTAATCCCCATGGCACCTGACCCCCAGCGCATGTACCCCACTGTCCGTTTGCCAGCCGTCTGCCTCTGCCTGGAACTACCTCCTTGTCTGCATACAGCTCTCTACTGAAATGCAACCTCCTTGTGGGGCTTCCCACTAGCTGCTCTCAGCTGGCAGGCGCTTCTCATGAGCTGATGTCATGTCAGAAGTCCCTGTGTCACCATTATTTCCCCCTGCAGGGCAGGGCTCTGTGCTGCTTGGAGTCTGTCCTGGGGCAGCTGTTCCTGTGTTGGGGTGAAGAATGTGGAGGCTGGAGCCAGAGGCTGGAGGTGGTGGAGGAAAAGGCCCAGGTGGGTTATCTTCCTCTCCACTAGAAGCCTGGGAGGGGCTGCTTACCGCCTCTGCTGCTGTGAAGGAAATCACATGGGTACAAAGCACTGTGCTGACGGAAAGTGTCCTCAAGGGCAGCTTCACTTCCATGTGCTCAGGTCTGTTTACTGCAAGTACATCTACTCTCCCAGACCCTTGATTAGGGAGAAGAGGGCCAAAGTGCAAGAGGGTGTGCCATCCCCAGAGCCTCAGAGCGCTGCAGACACCCGAGAAAAGAGCTGGGGAGGTTCCTGAGTCCAGGGCCTCTGGAGCCTGAGGCAGGGGAGAATCAACAGACAGCGGTGCGGAGCCGCAGCCCGGGCCTCATCCCTGGAGGTTCCGATTTACCTGGGCTGCGTGGGGCCCCGCACAGGTGCTTGAAGAAGCTCTTAGGTGATTCTGAGGCTGAGGATCAGGTGCAAATCCACCCTTTGCTTCTGAGTAAACACACTGGGAGGATAACAGTCCTGTCACTAGGCAAGCATTCTCCCACCCCCTCTCTGCTCGGGGGGACCCAGGCTCCGGGCTGCACCAGGATTTGTCCCCAGCAGAACTAACTCTGACTGAGACTGTTCTCTTGCATTTAAGATGAGAAGGAAGATCTACACCCCTCACAGTCCAGGGGCTGAGAGCAGTTTGGGTAGGTGCAAGAACTGATGTAGCATCCACACATGGGCTGAAGACTCGGAATGCAGACCGACAGGTAGGCAACACCAGAGCTTTCCCGGGATGTCACCCCTCCCCAGGCCTGCCTCAGCCTTTGGCAGCTGTGACTGTCTCACTGCATCTAGCAGTGGCTGGCAATTCTTAGGTGGGTAGAAGTCTGGGGAAGCTGCAAGCTTGGACACGAGCCAGAATGTCAGAGTGGGTTCCCACAGGGTGAGGAATGTGGCCAGGTGCTGGGTACAGTCCAGACAGACTCTGAGGTAAGGGAGAACTCAGAGCAATTTCGTTTGCATGTGAGGGGACATAGGAGGCTCATTTTGTTCCAGACAGAGCATAGCACACAGATGTAGAAGGGTAAGACATTCTTTGGTGGCAGGGCCTTGGGGTTCGCAGATGCAGACAGTAGCTTGGGAGAGGCGGCTGAGCCCCTGGGGGCTGCCTGGTCCCCAGAGCCCAGCAGCTGCGCAGGGTCTGACTCCATATCTGAGCATCTGAAACTTCAGTTATTGGTTATGGAGCACTGTTTAGAAGTCTATCCTAGTGCGTAATTTGGTTAATTAAGCAGGATAAGTGCACATGCTATTTATCAACTTATATAATTTGCATAATGGGTTTGCTTCATTTCTATGTGCATGCTGTAGTTTTCAGGATAACAAAGAGCTGCGCAGGTGTAGAGCTCTACTACACACACACCCCCCTCTTCTCTTACGGGGCTAGGTACTTGACTTCTGCTGTTCTCACCCTGTCCTCCTTTTCCATCTCCTCTGGCTACCCTGCCCTATCCCCCGGGGCCGCTCTGCTTCCAGGAATCCCTCAAAGGAGAAGCAGGGGCAGCAGGCTCGCTGCCACCAGACGCCCAGTACCTGGAAGGACAATGGAGCCAGGTCTTTAGAGCAGGTGACAGCCAACTCAGGAGGAGGTTTGGCATTTGTACTGAAGACTGTCCTGGCTGTGGTGAGGGCTTCCTGGGGGTTGGAAGGGACTTCCTAGAGCCACTGAGGTCACAAATGTGACACCTCATTGTATAATAAAACGTAATGAGGTGTAATAGAGTGCAGTAGAGTTGGCTGGATACAAAAGAAAATAGCAAATGCCTGAGCTAAAAGCTAATCAAGTCATGCAGTTAAATTTATTTTAAAATTTTAAAATTTAATTAGTTCATGTTTGCAGTACATGTTAAACTCATCATGGAGAATTGTTACATGTACGCCACACATTTTAATTCTTTTTACTTCTGCCTCCACCCCCTTCCTCCCCTCTCCCTCTGTCTGCTGGTCCCCTTCCCTTTTCCGAAAGATCTATCTACCTGTTTCCTATTCAGCCTCTCAAATGTGGAAAAAGATAAAGACTTTTTTGTTTGTTTCTGCCAGTAGGTCCTTTTCTCTCACAAATCAAATTAAAACATATTTTGGAGCAGAGAAGGTACATTCAAGAGCTAGTCTATCTAACTTCTACTTGTCATAGGAACATGAAAGGAATCTGTGCCTACTGAAGACCTACTTTCTGACCACCTGTCATCTCAGTTGTCTGAGAGGAGGCCAGACCTTTTACTTTCTTTTTATGCTTTTCTCTAAATAAAGTAAACTTGATAACTCTCTCCCAGAAGAACTCATACAACCCTGTAGTGTGAAATGACATTTGGGCCAAGTACTAAAAATGGAGAGAAGGGCGACAAAAGGATTCCAGTGAGCTGGACTTGGCACAGAAAACAAGACCACAGAGGCACAGTTAGTGGTCTGGTACAGCGCTCCGCTCTGACCATGAGTAACACTTCCCAGCGAGCATCCCCACTTCTGCCCAAGAGTGACCTTGCTTTCCTAAAGAATGCGGTCACTTATTTCTAAATGGACTTGTTATTGAAAACGTTAGTCCCTTTCACCAGGTGAAATTAAAATTTCCCTATTAACAAAGACATACACAGTAGAAATAGGTACTCCTGCTGTCCTGGACGTGAGTGTTTTTTATGTTGGTGGCTTGATTTTTCTTAACTAAAGGAGAGATGAAAATACCCACAACTACTCTGCAGTCCACAGGGTATCCATAAAATCCACATCCAGTGGATTATATAGTACAGTAAACTTCGGACTGTAACTTGTTCCATGAGTGTTCCACAAGAAGAACAAGCATTCCTAATAAATTTTAACTTGATAAATGAGCAATGTCTTGCAATTTGAGTCGTATGTGATGCTGAATGTCATGTGATCATAAGCAAGCTAATGGTTCCTTTCTGTCTCTCTCACTCTCTCACTGCAGGATTGTGGGTGATTGTCCTCCAACAGCAAGGAATTAAGGAGGAGAGCTCACCTAAAGGGGAGGAGAAAAAGGCAGAAGAATTCTTCTCTTCAGAGATGAGGGAAAAGCGTAAAATGTGGGAAACAGGGCAAAATTTTGTAGGAAAGCATCACCCAAATAAGGCTGTAGCAGCATGAGCGATGAATCTATTAAATGACAATGCAATGTCACATCTCCATGAAATCTTCAAAAGGAGGCAAAAGCAAGTGTCCTTGGACAGGTTCCTTGCTAAAGCTGCACAAAAAGAAAAAGATTTCATTGACCCAATAGATAGCAGTGATTCCATTAGTGAAAGTTGTCCTACATAACAAATCTCCTCTCCCTCGTCTCCCTTACACCAGCCATGAAGGCATTCAAAGGTAAGTGCAGGTTAGTTTGTTGAAACATAATCACTTTTATACGAATATTTTTGGGTTGTGGAACAAATCCTCCGAATTTCCATTATTTCATATGGGGAAATGCACTTTGATATACAACTGCTTTGGATTACAAGCATGTTTCCAGAATGAATTATGCTCACAAGCCAAGGTTTTACTGTGTTCGATCTTTCTCTGGCGTGATCTGTATGTGAGGCATGAACTTTGGCCAGAATGGCTGGTAATGTAATTTGAGTCTGTTTAATTCCTTCCGTCACACGCAGTTTTAGGTGCACCACTGTACAGAAACTGTGGTCTTTCTATTTTCAAGTCCTACACTTGTCAACGGAAACAACAAAGTGCATGCAGGCCAGGCTAACTGAGACACACTCATTTCCAGGAGACACATAACCCAAGCTGAGTCACAGACAGTAAGAACACACCCAGGCGCACCACTCAGAACCTACATTTCTGAAATAGAAGCTCTGTCAACAGACGGCTGCACGCTTAACTCAGACTCAGTCTTCCTCCCTAAAACGGCCTCACAAGGGTTCAGACTTGGAACTTGTGGAGGATCCCTGTTTGTAAGCTGAAGTCCAGTTATTTTGTGTGTTCCTACCTTCAGAGTGGAAGGAGATTGTGACATAAAAGAAACCGTCACTCCTTGAGTTTTGGAAATGTTACCACTAACATCAAACTCATATCAATAAAAATTATATTTAAAACAAAAAATATTAAAATGAGAGTTTTGTATTTTGTACAGCGGGGTAACTCATTTTAGCTTTTAAAGCCATGGGTTCCACATAATAACGCATTACGCTGTATAATGAATTTGACAAAATCCGTAGGGTTTTTGTTTAGGAAGGCGATTCTGATGCGCACTGCCATAAACTGAGAAACAGAGTACACGTCACACACTACTGAGGGAGGAGGAGAAGCCCAGGGAGTTTGCGGATAGTGTCCAAGCCTGTAAATGATCCCTGAGTGAATATATCTTTAGAGAGAAACAAGCAAGGCCCAGCCTAGGAATGGAAATCTCCATTTTGGTAAACTCTTTGTGATCATATATAAACATTATAAAAAGAAAAGGTAAAAGAAAAGAAAATAATTGGTACTCTAGGGATAACCCCAGAGATATCCAGGAATAAACACCATTAAGATGTGGGTATATTGCTTTCTGTTTTTAAATGTGATATTTGTTTTACTCTTTTCCCATTGTTGACAGCTTGATCATTTCTAACAGTTCACTGATATAAATAATACAATAGCTAATATCCTTTTAGAATTTCTGATGCTCTATTTACTCAGGATACCTCATTAGAAGTGGAATTACTGGACCAAAGTGTCTATAGTATAGAATTATAAGGGTTTAGGAAAATGTTGCCAAATTGCTTTGCTGAAGTTTTTACCACCATATACCTTGACCAGCTATGTTGAAGAATAAAAATGTTCATTCCAGGCAGGTAGGCAAGTGTTCACTGCAGAGCAGAGAAGTGAATTGTTTTGAGGGCTCAAGTAGTGAGGAAAATAATGAGGAAAGACACAAGAAAGAACGAAAAGGGTGTGAGACAGGCTCCAGGAACCCATATGCAAAGATACTGGGAAATGATAGAAGTAGCATATAACTTCTAGATATTGGCAGAAATCAGAAGCATTATACCCAGAGCCAAATGGGAAGAAAACCTTCCTGTGATACCAGTAGATCGGCCTGGGCCTGGAGAGTGGCCTGGTCGGTCCCCTGGACACTGAGAGATAGATAGCGTGGTGCACTAAGAGGAAAGATGAGTGCTAGAAGGGGTTCTTGGAAGGGCAATTTGAGCTGGGGTGATGAACAGAAGTGTGGGAGGGAGGCAGGCACTGGAAACCACACAGACATGAGAACCACTTGGGTAACCAAGGGCCCGCTGGACCCTTCTGTGGCAAAACTGAACTTGTCCTGGACCTGTGCAGTCATCACAGGGGTTGTGCTACGAAGCGACCATGGAAAGGGGCTAGAACCTTCAGAGGAGGGGTGCTGGAACTTCCCCTTGACTCTGCTTTCTTCACCCTCAGAGTCTTAAGGTACAGCCAATACACGGTTCCCTCTCTCTCCCCTGCATCTCTTCTTCCGCCCAGTAAAGTCTGGTTCCTCTGCTAGAAATCCCAGACCCCACGCTTGCTGGAGTCAACCAGTAACATTCATGCACTTACGGCAATTAGAAGTTATGTTTTCAGTCATGTCAAATATCTCAATACATTCTGATCTGTAAGAATGCCCGATAAATGAATAACAATATCTTGCTGTATGAGAGGTGAGAATCCATGTTTTTCAGCACAGTTAGAGGGGCCCACCAATGCCCCTCTGTATGTACTTCACGGCACCAAATTGCCCCACACAGCAGGCTTCTCGCCTGAGCATTCTTGCTTAAACTCTGCCTCTCCCTACGTGCCCACCACCTCTTGTCTTTCATTTCATTTTGGGACTAGGTCTCCCTATGCAGTTCCGGCTGGCCTGGAACTTGCAGTCCTCCTGCTTGGCCTCCCTAGTGCTGAGATTACAGGCATGCACCACCATACCTACCTCTCAACTTCTTTGTCACATCACTGACCTCTGTTCCTCCATAAATTTTCAGATCAGCTGGCTTCTCCCCCCGGTCATTCCTGGTCTCCTACCCATTCCCAGCCTGGCTGCATGAGGTGCCCTTCTAAGCCCTCTCATGACATTATTTTTAAATTCTGCTGCTGCCTCACACCTGTCTGTTTATGTGTATCTCCTCAAAGAGATTCTAAATTCCCTGAGGACATAAATCATCTTAGACTCCACAAATAAAGAGGGAAGCTGCCCCCATAGCATTCAAGCCTTTGGCAAGAAGAGTATTCTGTAGCCTGCATGGCGTGTGCACAGAGTATTTTGGAAGCAAGAGGCTAGATCCTGTGGTCTTCTATCTCTTTCTACGCTTCTGCTCTTAACTTGGTTCTGATATTGCTGTGGTGATCCCAGACCTAGAACACAAATTTAAGCATTCTTTTGGCCACGGAGGCGCAAAATCTGACGCATTCCGCACATTTCTTGGTCACACCTCAGAAGTTGAGAGCTTATCTTTCAGGTGAGCAGCCGTCAGGGAGGGGCACTGCAGCCTGGGAACCTGTGTGAGAGTGCACAAGTGTGTGTGTGTGTGTGTCTGTGGGTGTGCCCAGGTGCCCAAGTGTGGGGGTATGTGCCCAAGAAATAGCAAGAGCACCACGGGAAAATGTAGACTGGATATGTTGTGAGCTGGTTGGATGATAGCCATGTAAATGGATAGAAGCTGTCTGAGAAGCGATTTGGTATGGATTATCATTAAGACTCTAGTGTATTTGTGGACTTATGTCCATAGACCCCACATATTAAAAAAAAATATAGTGACAGACATAACCAGAAGCATAAAGACAAACAAATGGGTATGCTGCAGATTTATACCTAATGGTCACTGATAGGACTACTGTTAATGCTCTTAATACTCTAATGGTCATTAATTGCCTCACCTAATGGTCATTAATAAGTGATCAATGAAGTCATTAATAAGAGATTAGGTAAGAATCCCTGGGTAGGCATGTATGATTACTATAGGCTGTACCATAAAAGTTAATAATCTCTGTTTCTCTTGATGTGACATCCATATATATATAGATATGTGTACATATGTATGATATACATGCATATGTGTATATTAAAGTAAAAGCAAATATTACATAAAAATCAAACTGCTTTGGTGATGGTTATCCTTATCCCTAGATGGTGAAATCAGTGACATAACTGTTTTTATCTTTATACTTTCCCAATGCAAGTTATTTCTACTGTCATAAGACAGATGTTGGCGACTTCTATAGTACCAGCTACTCAAGAGGCTGGAACAGGCCCAAAGCAACAGTGCCAACCAGTCGTGGACTAGAACTTCTAAAACTAGGGCCAAAACAGAAGACTCTATTGCTCTCTCTAAACCAGGTGGCTTTCAGCCTGAGCACAGGCAAGGGGCACAGAGACCCCCCCAAACAGTGCCGCCACAGACTCTCCAATGTGGGGCTGAGCTAAATCTGTGATCAAATTAACTTCAAGAGGTGGGAATTAACTTTATGTTAAAATATACATAACGTAAATTTACTGTCTTAATCACTTTCAAATATACAATTCACAGTGTCGTGCAAACATCACCATCATCCATCTCCAGAACTTTTCCATCCTCCCAGATAGAAACTCTGTACTCATTCGACAGTGTGGTAGCTGTCTGTCAGGACAAATACCCAAAGTAATGAACCTACAAAGAAAACAGGTTTATTTTGGCCCTAGTTTTAGAAGTTTTATTCCACAATTGGTTGACACTGTTGCTTTGGCCCTGTTGGTGCATTGTAGTAGGAGTACACAGCAGAGTGACACTGCTCACCTCAAGGCCAGGGAGTGGAAAAAAGAAAGTCAGGAGACTGGAGGCCCATGATTCCCTTCAAGGGTAGGCCACCCCCCATGCCTCCCAATGACCTGCAGTCTTCCCCCAGGCCCGCCTCTTACAGTTTCCACTCTCCCCGACAGCACCAAGCTGGGGAACTAAGTGATTAATATATGGGTCTTCGGGGGACATTCCGGATCCAATCTGTAGCAAACAGTAGCTCTCTGTTCCCCCTCCTCCACCCCAGGAAACCACTATTTTACTTTCCATGTCTGTGATTTTGACTATTCCGGGCATCTCGTATGTTCCCTCTGCATACATGGAGTCATACCATATGTGTCTGGCTTACTTCACCTAGCACCATATAATTGTATGTATACTTTTTCAAAAAATGTAAATCTTGCTCAACATTATCTCATAATCATTTAAATTTTTAAAATTCAGAAAGGAAGGTATTCTCCCTATGACCCTCCACTGGATGTCTCATACACACCCATGTATTTAATGCAAGGTAGTATTTTGTAGCATTCGCCTCATGATTACTTTCTTGAATTTTTTACTGAGCCACGTTCCACTGAGTAATAAACCAACTCTGCTGCCAGTTCACATATAGAGAGAAGCTGGATAATATAAATGTTAATGAGCAAATAGACGCTACGGCTGCTGGCCTGAATTCAAATCAAGATCTACCGCTAGTTGTATGATTGTAGACAAGTGACAGAACTTTCTGTGAGCTAACTTCCTTTACAAAGAATTGGAAAGGTCCTAATAGCATCTACCTCACTGCTGCTGTCAGGAGTAAATGAGTCGGTAAACGACCTAAGCTGATCCAGTAAATTTGATTGTTAATTCATTCAGAACAGAGCTGGGTGAAAATTTAGCTGAGTGGTTAGAGTACTTGACTTGCCAGCACAAGACCCTGAGTTCGATTCTCTGCACCAAAACAAAACAACAACAAAAAACATAGCTACAGTTTCTTTGCAGCCCCTTTCCATTTTCTTCTACTCACCTCATGCTTTAAAATTCATCAGACATCTGGTTAATTGCTACTGATTTCCTCTTTTGTCAAAAGAATCAGGTCTGGCATTGGCCTTTGTCCACTGAAAAGAGCTAGTGACTGCCACGCTCGGTGGCGCATGCCTAGAACCCCGGCGACTCTGGAGGCTGCAGCAGCCAGCGTTGCTCGCTGCTCTTCCCAAAACACACAGCAGGCTTTAGTCAAGGCTGGGTCCCAGGAGACGGAGGAGCCCCGTATCGCCTCACAGCAGCCTCTCACAGTGTTCAGGTGTGCGAGGGTTTTTTCCAGGAAGGAAGAGTGGGAAGAGGCAATGCAGTGAGGTGCTAGGTGACTCCAGGCTTGTTTTTCCCCACTCTTGGCCCTTTCTGGCTTCTTTCCTCCTGGCTCCGTCCCTAGAAACTAAACTCAGACCTCTTGGGGCCAGTGTCCGCACGTTCTTCCTATTTATCTTAGCTGAGGAGAGGAGGCAGGTGGTGGTGGTTATGTCTTCAGTCTGAGGAATTTTGGAGAAGTAGTTCGTCTCTAAAAGAAGAAAATTCTAACTTCTAAAGATTCAGTTTGTCCTATCAGTTATAGCAGGAAGAATACAAGTCCACGATTGAGCTGGGCAATTTAGCGATACCCTGAACCAAAATAAGAAAGAAAAAGGAGGGCTGGAGAATGCAACTCAGTGGCAGGGTGTTTGCCCAGCAAGAGTTCATTCTCCAGAACACCCTTCAAAAGAGCCAGCGACCCCTCCCCACCCCAGTCAGAAGCCCCTCAGGGTTCCTCCCTGGCGGTCACTTCCAGACCTGGACGAGGCAGTCGGTACTCGTACTCGGAAGTCCCTTTGAGAATGGTACTTATCATTTGCAAATTCGACCTTTTGTTTGCAAATAAAACATCACAGAATCTGCTGTGCATGTAGACAGTTTAACAAGTGGATGAGAAGGTACTGCTTTTAAGATTTTAGATAAATTCTGGAATGACTTAACTTCAAGGAAACAATTCTAATAGATTCTTCTGCATCCTTCTCTCATCCGCAGTTAATCGAAATAGAGTTTTGCCTGATTGTAATTACTTTTTAATGTTATTGTTAACAGGAAGATACCTTATAAACTAATTAGATGGCAGTCAAAAAGATGAGAGGGAAATGCTTATTTTACTTAAGTGTTAAGACAAATGCTCTTTATTGGTGACACTCTTCACAAGTAGTGCTAACTACAAGTTACTCCTTATTAGAGGAAAAATCTAGAACAAGGGAAATATTTTCTGGCACATGGTAAGGGTTCAGTAAACCAAGTGGGACATCGACTTCGCAGCAACTTAGACGTGAATATGCACTAAGTTCCGTCCATTCACAAACATAGGCACACAGCACAGACACGAAATTCGGACACGCTTAATAATTCAGGTAATTCACCAGTAAAATTCACTGGTTTCCTCTCTCCCCAGTTCACATTCACCTTTTATTACAGCGGTGTATATTGATTGTCCTTTGGACCCATTCAGACTGGAGCTGGAGCTGATTGTGTGGACGTGCTGCCCTCTGGTGGACATTAGAAAAACTGCACGTTCTGTAGCCTGAAAGAACCGCTATGGTAAGAGTTCAGAATTACCTATCACATTGCAATTCGATTTATTTAACAGTGGACTGATGAGGAGAAAGCTATGAAGGAGACAGAAAAGGCAGAGCCAGATGAAAACCGCCAATAGATCCTAGGGCAGTGATGAGCACTGAGCAGCTCCAGTAACTACTCGTTGGTTGATCAAGAGGATAAGCCTGGGTCTTCAGGCAGGGTTGATTCCTAGGAGCTGGCAGTGGAGCTGGATGATGGCAACCGAAGAGACTGAGCAAGTCTGCATAAGCACGGGGAATCTTGCTGAGTCTTAAACATTTTCAGTATTCGCTTCCAGTAATCACTTAACCCACCCAGCACTGTTCACGAGGGGTGAGGCGTCTCTCCATCGGCTTTTTGAGTTACAGACCTGAAACAGCCGGCTGTTTCCCTGTCAGAGTTACAGGGTTTTGAGATGAAATAAGTATTCCTGACAAGTACAGTGCAGGGCTCAGAAACCTCTCTCCAGCCAGGAGATATTCGACAAGCCGTAGTAGCTCCACTCAGTTTTCTTTCAAGAGGGAAATACGTTTCGCTGGAAGGGGCAGCCAGAGAGCAGAGAATTTAGTGCGGAGGTGATGCAGTTACGGTCAGGAGGGACAGGCCCCCCGCATGTTTGCCAATTTTCTAGCAGAGAGATTTGCTGCTTCCAGCTGCACCTGTTCCTGATTTCCTTGTCATAAATAAGACTGGCACCTTTGCCCGGGAAGAAGCTGTTGCCGAAGGAGGAGATGAGACCGGATGCTGCCAGGTGCCCTCAGCTCTGAAACAGTCTTCAGGCCCCGTTTCCTGTCAGAACTTAAGGGGAGAAAAGGCCAGAAAGTCCCACTACAGGGTCTCCTACAGAGTGAGGGCAGGTCTGCTTGTGTGACGCATGGAAGGTATGAGGGCTGTTTACAGATATTTTTGGCCTTGTAAATGTAACAGATGTCTTCAAAGGATGACCAAATAGGAAAAATCCGATGTAGCTCATGGAAGAATGAAGAAAGACCCTGTATTAAAGCCACTTTGCATATTACGGGGACAAAGAATTACAGGAATTAAACTTACCTGTAAGAACAAGATCTAGGGTGGTAAAATGATGGGGAAACAGAATGTCAGGCTGAGACATAAGTGGATGATTCTTTAACATTTGATAGGAAACTGCTACAGTTCTCAAGAAACTCTGGAAAATCACACCCCAAACCTACTGCTTGCCAAGATGCTTGAAAAGCACCATGAATCTCGTGTGTGCCGTGATTACCATGACTTCCGGAAGAAAACCCTCTCCTCACTTCCTGCTTTCAAAACTCAAGTGGGTTCCTCACATTGGAAAACTGAGTGTGAGCTGTACAAGCCAGGGCAGGGAGTCCAGCAAAGGGAGGTCCATTAAGAAGTGGATGGTAGTGACGCAGAACTCACAGTGGACCAAACAACAGAATCCCAAGCCCTGAATTTCCTGGGTTTACCTCCTCATTATGTGAGACTAATTGTTCATTTATTCAATGACTATTGAGTACTTGCTATGTACCAGACTTTGGGTTAGGTGATGGGAAAAGACTTAACAACCAATATATAGAAGGATTTATTCCTGCCTCTCATATAATAGAAACAACATGTGTGGTTGTGTGTCTGATTTATTTTACTTAACACTGTGGTTTCAATTTGCATCTATTTTCCCACAAATGATTCAAATTTGTCCTTCTTTAGGGCAGAGTAGTACTCCATTGTACATAAACACCACATTTTCTTTATCTATTAATCTGTCAATAGACTTATAGGCTACTTCCAAGATTTAGCTATTGTGAATTGTGCTGTTACAAACATGGGTATGCATGTATCACTGTGATATTATGTCTTTAACAGTCTGGGGGAGATACCTAAAAGGGTCATAGCTGGCTTGAATGGAATTTTTAGTTTCAGTTTTTGGAGGAATCTCCATACATATTTCCATAATGGCTGTACTAGTTTACATTCCCACCAACAATGTAGAAGTGTTCCTTTCCCTCCACAGCCCTGCCAACATTTGTTATTACTTGATTCTCCGATAATAGCCATTCTTTCTGGAGTAAGATGGAATCTCAGTGTTGTTTTGATCTGCACTTTTCTAACGGCCAGAAATATGGAACATTTTTTTTCACGTATTTGTTGGCCATTTGTATTTCTTCTTCTGAGAAATGTCCATTTCGGTTCCCCATTTTTGGATTGGGTCTTTTGTTTGGGGAGGGGTCTAAATTTTTTTGCATTCTCCAAATATTCTAGATATTAGTCCTGTGTCCATGGAATACCTAACAAAAATGTTTTCCCATTCTGTAGGTTGTCTCTTCACTCTGTTGGTTGATTTATTTGCTGTGCAGAAGCTTTTTAATTTGATATGATCCTATTCATTGATTCTTGATGTTTTTTCTTGTGCAACTGGGAGTCTGTTCAGAAAGACCTTGCCTACACTATGTCTTCAGGATTTTACCTATTTTATCTTCCAGCAGATTAAGCATTTCTATTTTAACATTTAATCTTTGAACTATTTTGATTTTATTTCAGTACAATACATGGTGAGATATATAGGCCAAATTCAATCTTCAATCCTGCATGTGGATAGCCAGTTTTTCCAACACTATTAAAGAGTGTATCTTTCCTCCTGTGTATGTTTTTGGTCCAAAATTTTGTCAAGCAAGAGGTCAACTTACCCACCTGCTTTGAAGCTTGGAGAGACCGTGTGACTTGTTTTGATCAATAAGATGTGAGAAGTGATCTGCAACCTGCATTTGAAAGGTTTGGGAATGGTGGAGGGGTCACAATCCTCCTCCCATCGTGGTGAATTTGTTGCGGTGGAGCTTGGCACAGTCTGGGTCCGAGGAGATGGAAGACAATAGAGCCGGCTACTCTGAAGATCAAAGAAAACTGATGAACTAAGGACACCGGAGCAGTGAGCAAAAAGACCTCAAAGACCAAACCTTCCTAATGTTACCCCAAATCTCTTTCCTCCCTGTTGTATTCAGTATTCGCAGCCTTTCCTGGTTTGACCGAAGATGGTGGTGAATAACCAGATGGGGGGAGCTAGAGTAACTCTGTGGGTGTGTGTGTGTGTGTGTGTGTGTGTGTGTGTGTGTGTGTGTGTGTTTTGACTGTTTTTAAGATGATGATCAGAACAAGAACAGACTGGGGGAGCAAAAAGAATCAGAATAAAGAACCACAAGAGCCCAAGGATTTGTATCCAATTGTAAGACTGGTCAGGGAGCAAGATGGTTTGGGGATTGTTCAGGAGGAAATGACAAGCCTCTAGCCGGGTGTCACAGAGACCTATTTGTAATGGACAGAAATCAAGGCACAGAGAGCCAGCCAGTGCTTTGTCCCCAGATGATGACAGCTTAAATTTTTTTAAGTTTATAAATGCTTTCTTTTATGATCATATATTCTGGTTATATCTATTTGTGATATATATTCTTCATATATGTGAAGAAAAATATTTTCAGTGTTTATATTATACTATAATAGTATTTTACATATTTTCTAACTTCCTCTTTTCTCTTAACACTATAAATATTACTTATGTATTTAAATATTCTTTTTCCTACATTACTTAAAAACAGCACATTTGCACTTATAAAAATAATGTATGAAATATTTATTATACAAACACGCAAAAGAGAGTATATTCTATACATCACTTTACATTGGACTTTTTTCACTTGCTCCACTGTGAATATCTTTTTGTATTATTAAATATTGTTCTAGGGCATCATTTTAAATAACTGCTGTGTTTCATCATGTAAACATTATGTATTCAGCTAATTCTCAGTGGTAGGAAACTTACGGCTTAATAATCGTGTGCATAAAGATGGTTTTTAAAGACTAAATTACTAGAAGTGAAGTACCCAAGTCAAAATGAGTGCATAATTTTAAGGATTTTTGTGTATCCAAACTACCCCTGTGAGTTATTCCAATATATACTCTCACTGGCAGTATGTTAGAATTACTTTTCCCGTCAAACTTTCCTAGCCCCATGACATGAGATATTATTTTTCTTGAAGTCTTGTTCAATGAATATTAAATTTTGTCTTATTTTAATTTAAATGTCTTCCATCGCCAGCAGTGGATCCAGCTAGTTGTTGTTCTCCATTTCCCACTGAGAATCCGACATCTCTGGGCTTGGGATCCGCCTGGCCGAATCCTTTCCCGGGCTCCTCAGTACAGCGCTGGACCCTTAGCAAGGAGAGTGGCAGCTCCTCACCTTGTCCTTGTCCCTGAGCTCGGCCACCAACCACCACAGCTGGTGAGCGCGAGAGTCCTTAAAACTCTCCAGCAACGCAGTAGCAAAGAGCTGGGTTTGTTATGATACGTGCTTCATATTTTCATTTCCTCATTAATGGACATTCTGAAACCAGAGCCACGTCTTTGAACTCTAAGCTGGTGTCTTTTCAGGACCTCTGAAATCCAAGACAAATGAAGGGGCTGGGGGGCAGTGGAAACAGCCTCCAGGCTTTCTCCCCTGACGGATATTCAGATAACCATTTCGGACGACCTCAGAAAGGTTGAATCATTTGTTCAACACGTATTTATTAAGTACCTACCACCTACTTAGACAGACAGTGTGCACACAGCAGTGAGCAAGAGGCAAAAATTCCTGCCCTGGTGGAGCTAATTACACTGTGGCAAGCACTCCAGTCTCCCTGGCGTGGCTCTGGGCTCCTGTGTGGTACGTGGGGGGTGCCACGTGCCGTACTTGCGCTGTCTGCTCCTAACTGTTCCGTCCCTAAGCGGGGAAAATGATCAGACCTAACAGATACAGTTGCAGGATTAAAAGAGATGACGCACGTTAAATGACCGCGCATAGGTGGTCAGTGCTTGCAGATGTTAATTAGGATCATTACTGCAATTCTCTCACGGAATCTCTGTAGATCAAAGCATTTACATTATTAATAATTAATAGCTAAGATTATTGAGCACCTATAAATCAGCAGGGACTTGGATGCCTTACATCTGTTGGCTTATTACAGAGCAGCAGTGTTTCCTAAACTTCCTTGATGGTGATAATCCTTCTTAGAAAAATATTCCCAGATTTCCCAGTCTCCCCGAATCAGGACTTGCTCTGGAGAGCTTAGGGAATCGGTGTTGTTTTGCAAACATAAAATTTACCACTTTAACTATTTTTAAGTGTAATTCAGTAGCAATACATACATTTATAGTGAGGAACCAGCACCACCACCCACCTGCAGAATTATTTTCTTCTCTTCAAATTGAAACTCTGCACCTATTAAATACTGACTTCCTGTCCCCTTCCTCTCAGCCTCTGGCGACCAATGTTCTACTTTCTGTCTCTAGGAATTTCATTTCTCTAGGTGCCTAATACAAGTGGCATCGTACAGTCTTGGTCTTTTCGCGTTTGTCTTCTTTCACTCAGCCTTCTGTCTTCAAGGTTCACCTATGTTGTAGCATATATCAGAATTTTCTTCTCCTTTGAGGCTGAATATTACTCCATTGCAGTAACTACCGTATTCTGTTTACCTGTTCATTTGTTGACGGATATTTGGGTTGCTTCCACTTCTTGGCAGACTCCCTCTGACGCGACACAGCATGGCAGCAGGAACTGTTCGTGGTTTTTCCGGGTTTGTGGGCCGGGGGCAGCTCATCAGACAAGTCTGGGCTCTTTTTGAACACTTAGCACATGTTGATCTCACCAGGGAATCACATGATTCACCAGGTTTAGTGAAGAGCACTTGATTCCTAGCGAATCACCCTTTCCGACATCTCCCGAGTGCTGCCGGCTGAAACAATTCCTCTCCACAACGCTGGCTCCGTGCCTCGCTCTACCCTGGGGCCATCGGACACGGGGCACTCTTGGGTGTGTGACAAGAGGGCCCAGGTTGCCATGCTGGCTTTGGCTCTGGCAACCTGGGCCCTGTCTTGGTTTTCTGTAGCTCCATGACCCTCTGTTCTGGGTGCTGTTCAAACTAAGCCACAGACAAGTAATAGCTGAACTGGATATAAGGTCACCCTATCTGCAGGGTCTTTTTAGCTAAACATTTTCTCTGTTATTCCTGCTGCTTGGAGAAGCATCACCTTTTCTTATCCATACAAACACAGCCAAGGCTGCCGTGGCGAAACCCAGCAGCCCAGTGCTCATCCGCACGCCTCACCCCTGCTGCTCTGTCACCTTGGAGCTCTGGCAACAATCATCATCCTACCATGTGAGGATGCGTGCGCTGGGGACCTGCCCACTCTGTCCGATGTCCTTGCCATGATCTTCCTGTGAAGACCTCTAGCATAGTTTCCCCCACCCCATGTCTTTACTCCAGGTCTCTACTCTGTCTTCTTCATCTGTTTTTCTTTCTCCTTTCTTGATACCACAAATGAAACCAAACCATCCACTAGAGATTGCTGGTTCCCTCCGTGGCCCTCAGCTGCTATGCGCAAAAGCTGGAGCTAACACAAGGCCACCGTAGGAAAGACTGCCTTCCTGCACTGCTCTGGGCTGTGTAAAAGGGCAAGACCCACGCCAACCCACTTCTTTCACATTTTCCTACGGAGTGAGCAAGGATACTTTCTTTTGAGCCACTTTCACCGTGCAAGCAAGAGCAGCAGCCTAGGGAAGGAGGCAACAATGAGCTGGCTGGAGCCCAGACCCCAGGTGCTCACGTGGAGCAAGGCATCTAGCCTGGATCACTGTTTTCTACGTTGTTATATATGAGAAGGAGGGATGTGTGCGGTCTTAGCTCTGCTGTGGAAGCGAAATGGATTCTCTAATACAAAACCCTCCAATTGGAGATAAACGGGAAAAAACGGAAGGGAGGGGAGGGTCTGGGGAGAGAGACAGGGGGATGGAGACGAGGATGCGGATAAAGGAACAAAACTGCGCAGGCAGATAGTGTATTTCATCTGAAACCCAAACGCACCGTCAGGCTCAGCCTCGCACCTGGAGATTGGAAAATCACACTAACCTTTCTGTTGATTGTTATGTAAATATTTGATAAAGAAACACAGCATTCATGAGAAGAATATGCCATTTTCCTGAAAGTTCCGATAGAATGCTGCAGTATGTTACTGTGAAAGTAATTAACAATAAGATTGAGTCTGTAAAATCGTCTTTCCAAATATATAACTGACTTCTAATTATCTATCTTCTTTTTATACTTTGGGAAAACGAAACCTTTTCCAACAATGACTTATGAAACTTGATTTGGGGTGATGTAATCTGTTTTTACCATCAATCTTAGTAGAATGAACTTAGAAAAATAAATGGATCAGGGTATATCCTGTACTTCAAGTCAAATATAAATGATTTAGAGGTTATTCCTAAAAAGAAAATTCTGTTCACTGGTTTCACTCAAATGAGGTTGCAAGTGGATGGACACCTTAGCTCCCACAGAGTGGTCGTCTGTGACACCGTGGCCCAGCGGGTTGTGCCTTCTAGGGCTCACCCTCTTCTCCAGGCCCCTCCCCGATCTGAGCTGGTAGTGTGGTTTGACTAAGTCAATGAAATGTGGCTGAAGGCACATGGTAGTATTTCCCGCTTCAGCCCGAAGGCCTGGAAGTTTCGCATGTGTGCTGTTGGAAGCCCTAAGCAGCCCTGTGAGGGTGCCAGCCACTCTGCTGGAGAGACTGTGAGGAGCGGCAGAGGCCAGCATCTCAGCTCCCTGGCTGAGCCTGCCCCAGCCAGCCCACCACAGAATGCAGTCATAGGCCTGCCGCCAGCAGACCTGCAGAGACAGCTGCCCACACTGCAGACTTGAGAACGGTGCCGTGATGGTTGTTTTAAGTCAGTGAGTCTCGCTCGCGGGGTGTGTGCACACAGTAGTAATAAGTGAAGCACTTAGCTTTCTCTTTCCCTCCCTCCCTCTGTCCTCTCTCCTTCTTTCCCTCCTCATTTCCTTCTTTCTTTCTTCCTTCCTTCCCTCTCTCCTTCCTTCTTTCCTTCCTTCCTTCTTTCCTTCCTTCCTTCCTTTCCTTTTTGTGGTACTGGGGATTAAACCTAGGACCTTTGTACTAAGTAAGGCACATTCCAAGCTCCACATTTATATGTGTGTGTGTGTGTGTGTGTGTGTGTAAGACAAAGACTTGCTAAGTCACTAAGTTGCTCAGGCTGGACTCAAACTTGCAATCTTTTTGCCTCAGCCTTCCAGAGTGCTGGGATTACAAGTGTGTACTACCATACCTGGCTAGCACTAAGCTTCTTGAAATTTATGGCACTCCTACTTAAGTATTATGAGTGAAATTTTCTCACAATTCTTTTTGCCACATTATTTTCTGTTCTTTTTTGTTGTTGTTGTTCTGTTTTCAATCAGCCAGAGTTGCCGTATATACATAGTTGTGTGAGTTGTGGATGAACTTGTTAAAGCAAGCAGGATGGCAAAGTCACATATATTACCCTGCTTCTGCTCTTCATAGATGGAGCTTCAAACTAGGGAAGAGAAGAGTTGGAGCTGCTCTGCCTTGTAAGTGGGGACCAGACTGTGCATCATCAGAAAAAAGATCCATATTCATCTCACTTATCCAGTGATCCACAGCACAGGGCACTGCTGTCTGCGCCAGGGAAGCTGATCTCCAGGGAACGTTCTTTTCCTTACCATTCACATCACAGCTAGAGAGCGAAATGTTCCAATACGCTGTGCAAATAAATGGACCAATGTGACATGAGATACACCTTGTCGAACTTTGTAATCTTACCCTTCGTTAAATATTCAACACAATTATTTGATCTCTTCCTTTTTTCGGCTTCCCTCTTCTACCCCCACACTCTTCCTTCTCTCCTCTCACCCGCCTCTCTCCCCTGACATTTTACCCACCTTACGGGAAGCACTGAGCTGACTCAGAGTCACTTTCCTGCCAGGGATGCAGCTGGGGGGATTTCTAGGCATGCAGTTAGGGAACAAAGGTACGGACCAGTTTCTCTGAGTCAGGAACCCTTGTGAGAAGTGCAGCTACAGGCTGGCGGGGTTGAAGCAACCATGGCCCTGAGATGTGTGCCCCCCTGTGTGACTGCTCCAGGTACGGCACGTCAGTGGGTAATGCCCCTGGCAGTAGGAGAACGACGAGGTGCTCACCTGAATCCGTGCCAGGAAGGGACGGGACCCCCGGACAGGTGTCCTGTGAGCTGGTGGCTGTTCTGACAGTGTGACCAACTAGCAGCTCAGGGAAACTCAGTTTTCCCCGGGCAGTGGGCTCCTCCTGCAACCTCCAAGGTGGTGGTTCCTTGGGCTGGCCCACTTGGGCCTGTGGATCTTCACGGATATCGAAGCATGAGAGGCAGCTTCAATTATGACACACCCAAAATACGTGCCTGGGAGAATAGTTTGGGAGCTCTGTGGTGGGAGCTGCAAAATACAAGTAGTGGTAATAATATTTGATCTTATTATAAAGTACTTTTGATGGAGCAAATATAAGTTAAGCATGCTTTCTATATTTGTTTTTGCTCATTTTTGTTGTATATAATTAACGCACATAACACAGTGTTTTGATATATGCTTCTGAAATGTTCATCACATCTCACATAGTCACCTGCTTGTTTTTGGGCAAGAGCACATAAAACCTATTCTTTTGTCAACCCCCAGTACAGTGCAGTATTTTTAACTAAGTCCTCATGTGATACTTTAGCTCTGCAGACTTATTTACCCTACATATCTGTGTCTTGCAGTGTTCTTCACAATGGTCACGACATGAGACAACCAAGGTGTTCAGTGACCAATGAATGAATAAAGAAACAGTGGCCGTGTATACAGTAGAATATTATTCAGCACCTCTGTAACCCAGTTAGAGTGGCACATGCCCATAATCCCAGCGACTCTGGAGGCCGAAGCAGGAAGATCGAGGTAACCTAAGCAATTTAGTGAGACCCTATCTCAGAATAAAAAGGCCCGAAGATGTAGTTCGGTGGGAGAGCATCCCAAGTTGGATCTCCTGTACTGGGTAAAAAAAGAAGATCCTGTACACTTGGCACAACATGGATGGCCCTGGAGGACATCATGCTAAGAAAGAAAGAAAAAAATTCTGCATGATCGACAAGAAAAGAGTTGAACACGCAGAGGTAAAGAACAAAACCACGGTTGCCAGAGAAGAATGGGACGGGTGGGAGGAAATGGGGGAGCTGTAGGTCAAAGGATATTGTATTTGAGCATTCATAATATATACTTTTGATTGAGCAACTATGACATGCTAAGCACTCATGATCTCATGTAGTCATTATAGCAACCCTATTAGATGAGTAGTATCTATTTTGGCAGATGAGGGATCCAAAGTGAGAGTTGAAATGGCTTTCTTAAGCTGGTGGGCAGCCAAGCTGAGATTCAAACTGAATCCAGTGAGACACAAGCTTATGTTTCTTACTGCCACCTGCCCTGCCCACCAGGTCATTAGCATCGCTGCAAGGTGAGGCTCCGCAGGACGGGTAGGGGCTCAGCCACCCTCCTCTACACCTGCAGCCCAGGGCTATCTCTGCCCGGCATCGCTGCCCTGGGATTCTGCCCTTCAGTTTGGAGAAATTCTGGGATAAAGTCAAGTTGTTATTGACTCGCTTTACATGGATTCTCTGGTCAAGAGAGACCTCAGCGACCTAAGATCCCTCCACAATTAGAGCGAGTCTGCTGTGTGCTCAGAAAGGAACTTAGGCCCATAACTAGGCTGGTGTGCTGGGGCTGTGCCGGGGGAGGACCAGCCTGTCCGCCATCTCTGCTCGCGTACGCATCCAGAGTCCTCTATGATGCTGAGAAAGAATCAAGCCTGGGATGCCTGACTGGGGATCTGGAGGGCATTTTAGTGTCATCACAATACTTTGTAAAAGCTCAGGGTGATTTCACACACTGCTTATAGTGGAGGCCAGGAGAAAAATCTAAGTTCAACAGAGGCAGCCCCGTGCTGCATGAATTTCCTCTATCCTGCAGAGATGACAAGTGTTTTTGTAGGAAGAGAGCGTACTCTCCCCTCGACCACTTCTGGAGGAGCTCCAGGAGAGGATGGCTTTGGGGCAGAGTTGGCACAGCAGGTGACAAGAGCCAGCCAGCTGGATCCTGACAGCTGCTAAATGTCCTGTCCGGCAGTATGCCTCAGATGCTTTCAAGTTG
Source organism: Hystrix cristata (assembly GCA_004026905.1). NCBI lineage: Eukaryota > Metazoa > Chordata > Mammalia > Rodentia > Hystricidae > Hystrix > Hystrix cristata. Next base: position 103,755 of record PVJO010003485.1, read on the forward strand.
GTGTCAGTATAATTTTCTCTCCATGTTCTTCACAAGTCTGGCCCTTGGGAAGAATCCAGCAGGGAGGTAGGAGCAGAGAGAAGGGAGGTGAATATGCAGAGAGGTTATTTCATTCACCGTGTAATGGAGAAGTTAGCTCATGCACGGCATTCTGGATAGGAGAGAAGATGTTTATAGCTTTATAACGTTTATCTATTTGTACTTTTTCTCAATCTGTGTAGAATAAACATAATCACAAACCCACCAGCATGGTCCACTGAGAAAGGCCGGGCTGTCACAGTTCCTGGATACCTCTGAGAAGAAATTTCTCCAGCATCTGCCCTCCTCAGTGCTTTGATATTGTGCTCAAGTGAAACCAAGAAAATGGAGCAGATTGGGATCTCTTAGCAGTCCTCAACACTGGTGATTTTTGTGTCTGTGGCAGCAAGGGTCATACCGGGCTTAGAGCCAGAGTATCTAGACCTGCACAAGCCTCAAAACTACCCCTGATTACCCTTCTTCATCTCTGAACTGATGGCTAGCAAAGATGGTAATGGAAAGGAACCTTCTCTCCCAAGGAAGCTACAAATGTTAAATAACTTAATGTGTGCAAATGCTTCACCGGCTCGAAAGCCCTCTGCAAATGTGAGGCTTAAATGTTACTACATATGAGGGGCTGTGTCCCAACAGTGCCTTGCCAAATGCCACACACAGTGGATACCCTCAATATGAATGCATTTATAATGTTATTTGATAGCTATGTACATAAAAGGCATGAATATTGTTTTTAGGGCAGGATATATATATTTTTAATGTTTTTCCTTATATCTGATAATACCATGAACAGTTTCTCTTCCTGAAGAAAAATCAAATAAAGTAAGCCCAGAAAATAACAAAAAAGAAAACTGTACTAATACATCCATCCAATAACACTTCTATATATGATTTCTGGGGTTTGCCACCTCCTAGCTAGCCTAAGAAAATACCTGTCCTAGAGAAAGAGAGGCTTCGGCTCTCCAACTGCAGGATGAGGAGAAATAGACTCTGCAGAGAAATAAGTGCAACGATGATGGTTAGCATCTGCCTGAGAAAATCTCCAGAGGAAACGTCCCTTGGATGCTAATGCACACACACAGTGCTCTTGACAAAATAGTCTGTGTCTGATTGCAGCTGGCCTAGATTAAAACGTGCTTCGGCTAAAGAATGAGTCTGTCCCACGTATGTGGCCACCCTTGAGCTCACTGACGCTTTTGTGTGAAAAGTCCTGGTCGGGATACCTGAATCCTCCAGTCTCCACAAAGGGTTGCTATCCGGTGACGGCGGGGAGGTCCCCTTACCGCGGGGCGAGGCTCATCCAGAACGCTCTGGCGCCTGCTCGCAGCCCGGCTTATCGGGGCATCTGCAAGCCCCTGCCAAGGCTCTACCTGCCTTGGCCCAGCTCGGGGGACGGGATTGCACCCTGAGCAACATGCAATTTCTGGCTGAGCGGTGTCTCTGCTAAGCCGGATTTCATTTTGGATCCAGAGAATTCAGCACCAGGGCCAGCTCAGCCACGGTGGAAATGTCATAATCCACACCAGGAGCGAGGCAAACTGGAAGAAACCATGCCCAGGGATGGAAGATGAAGAAGAAAGGAAATAGCCCAGCAGGTAAAGCATCGTCACACGTTCTCCATACAGCTGAGTCCTTCCACGGAAGAGTGCAGAGCATAGCCACCCCAAACGGTTTGCAAGGCCAGCCAGGCCCTTTGCTTTTGAGCTCACAGCGCTCAGGCTTCTTCAGATAGTCTGTGTAGCCTCCTGGTTATTGGATGTGAGTTTCCCCCCATGAGAGACGCGGTCAGCCCGCCTGACCCAGACGGCGCTCGCTACCATTCCAGAGATCGGAACCTCCCGGAAGGCAGATGGCGCGGGCCCTGGACGTCGGCTCCTCCACCCTCAGCTAGATCAAGTGGCGGCAGTGCAGGAGCTGGAAGGCTCCCACGGAGAGAAACCGAGCACCATGCTCAGAAAGATCCACTCCATCTTTAGCTCCAGCCCGCAGAAAAAGGCGGCGGCCGAGAGCCCCTACTACGCCGGGGCCGGCGCAGGGGTGAGGCTGATCCGCAGCAGCTCCATGTACGTGGTCGGGGACCACGGCGAGAAATTCAGCGAGTCATTGAAGAAATACAAGAGCACGAGCAGCATGGACACCAGCCTGTACTACCTGCAGCAGGAGGAGGACCGTGCGTGGATGTACTCGCGCACCCAGGACTGCCTGCAGTATCTGCAGGAGCTGCTGGCCCTGCGCAGAAAATACCTCAGCAGCCTGGGCGACCTGAAGCCCCAGCGCGCCTCGCACAGCGTCTCCTCAACCTCCTCCAAGTTCTGCAAGGCGGGGAACGAGCCCCGTGGCCGGTCCGTCCCCAAAGAAATAAAGGTAAGCGCAGCCGAGCTGTAGTTCAGACGGTCTAAGACCTTCCTGCCGTGTGTGTAGGTTGCACGAGTCTGACACATTCCCAGCAAGGGGTCTGCGGTCCTCACAGGATTTCCACGGCTGTCTCAAGGAGAAAGCTGATCCCGCGCTTAATTTTCAATGCTGCAGGACATCAGGAAGAGCAGGAAACGTGTCCTTGAAGGGGGCTGGTGGGAAGGGCACGGGCTTCAGGGTGGGAGCTACTGAGCTTGCATCATTTTATTGTCTGGCTTTACAGATGAGATAATGCTTGCACGGCATTTGGATGGTGGCAAATAGTTTCTCAACATATTATTGTTATTTCTTTAAAATGTATTGATCACATCTAAAAATCCCAGTGAGAAGGGAAATCTTTGGGGCCTGGAGGTAACTTCAGTGGTAGAGCATTTGCCTGTGTGCAGGCCTTTGAGTTCAATCCCCAGCACTGGAAAAGAAGAAGACATAGAAAAAGGGACATCTTTGCATGTGACAGATGATCTCTGATACTTCTGTGCTTAGTTCCAGGCCAAACGACCGAGGGACTTCCTCCAGCAGCACCTTTGGCCCAGGGCTTTTGGTGGCCCAGACAGAGTCTGTGGCTTGCAATGGCCAGATGGCTTTACTGGGTGGGTACTAGCACCTTTGGCTAGACACGAACATGTAATTAGTAAAAGCAATCACTTGCATTTATGTCATTGTGTATACTGTCATAGTTGAGTCAATATTATTCTTTTGAGCATCCACATAATGCCAGCACAGAAGGTGAGGAGGAACTCCTGTGTCACAGAAAGGCAAAATGAAACTGGATGACTCTGTCTCTGCCTCCTGGCTGCTTTATTCCAGTTATTACCACTCCCCCCTTTCACTTAGTTGTTCTTTCCTTCATTTCCTCAAATTGGTTTTATTTCTAATGCCTGTGGTTTGAATCTTCCTTGTGGTTTATTTCTATCCACCACTCTGCTTATGGCTGACCTGACAGTGTCCAGAGCAGGCCTGCTTCCTACTTCCTTGCTGGCCCAGAGTGGCCTACAGGCTGTATAAGTTCTATTAATGTTGAATGACTGATTGGATTGCTATCAAATCTCGAGGGCTTGGCCTAACCCAACTGGTTTCAACTGTCTGCATTTAATACCAGGTGGGAGCAGTTTAAATAATTATTCCCACTGCAAAAGTATGTCAGTGCTGGACACTGTAGGGAAGGCTCCTAGTCTTGGGTTCCCGGGCTGACCCTGACTACATTTTGGTCTCAGACTCCTGGCATCCAGAATGGTGTGCTCCAGTGTGTAGAACTTTATTACAGAATCCCTAAGAAATGTGTACTTCCTCTGTAGAATTAGCCTCTTTTTTTCTTCTCTGGCCTTAGTCTAAAGGCATCTCTGTAGTAGCATTCATTACACCCCATTGTGGCTTGTTAAAATGTGGCAGGGAGGTGTGGGGCAGTGTTGCAGCGACCCTGGTGAATTTGAAGTGGAACAGTATCTTTTCATTTTTCTATCCCTGAAGCATAGCAATGGACCCCATTGGTCACCCGCAGACGCTTTGTAAACGTTAAAGGTCTGATGTCTTTGGTGCCATAGATAGGGGAAAGCAGGCGTCCTGTAGAGTGAACTGTGTTCTCTGTGACTCAAGGGCACATGGTGCCCCTCCTTCCCTCTCTCCAAATGTAGCCCCTGCAGGGCCACAGAGCCTGAGTTTCCTTGTCCTTTTGTCTTTCAGAGGCAAGATAACAGTTTTTAAACTATTTTGATTAAGATCCACAGTAGTAAGAAACATATTTTATAAATTGACCCAGTTTACTCCAAATATATAACCTAAAGTTTCACGAAATAGACTTATTTCTGTTCCTTGCTTGGCATTCTGATGTTTTCCAAAGCATTCTGTGCAATTTTATTTTATTCTTAAATGTTGGTCATGACATACCCATTTAATTTCACAGGCCTCTACTAGGTCAAGGTTTGCAGTTTTTCACGTTCTGAAGAAGGCATTTTGACAGACCCCACTGAAACTCCAATGGCATCTAAGGCATGAAGCACTAGGGAGCCCAGTGGTCTGTGATCACAGCCCCTGGAGAAACCCCGAGCCAGCAAGGTCACCCATGTGGATCAAAGGGAGGAAGTGAGAAGTGGAAGGAAAGTGAGTCTGGGGTGGGTGGAGCAAGCACTGCTATAACCCTGTATGGTGGGAATCCAAGCCAGGCCTGTGATAATCTGCTCCTCCCTTCGAATGGGAATTCACTACAAAAAAGAAATGAAAAACATTTTTTTAAACTTTAAAAATTAAAACAACAAAAATCCATATCTAAAGACTTTTATGTCCCTGTTGGGCTTGAGCTACAGTTTGGAACTTGTTGTGGTTTAGATCTAAAAAGTCTCTTGTTCAGAGGTGGAGCCTGGTTAGAGGAGGCGGGTCACTGGGATGTGACCTAGATAGGTATATTCTTGTCACTGGCTCCTCTCCTCTCTCTCTGCTTCCTGGCTGCCACAGAGTGCGCAGCTTTCCTCTGCTATACCCTTCTGCCTTGGAGACAACTAACTGTGAATGAATCCTCTAAAGGCTAGGAGCCAAAATAAACTCTCCTCCTTCACATTGTTGGTATTGTGTCCCAGCGATGGGAAAGTGTGTATTACTAATTGGATGTTTAAATGTTAGAATTTCCACTGTGGGGCATATATGGGGCATATATGGCAGGAAGCAGCGTATGTAAACTGGATCCTGTCCTGAAATAGAGAGTCTCTGACTCCATAGCGCGAACGACTCCTCTGCTCTGAGTACTGTGAGTGTTTCTGCCCGGGCAGAGGGGTGGTCTCCCATTTCCCCTGTTTGTGTACCACAGTCCGGGCACAGTCAAGGACAACTGGCAGTTACCCTTGACTTCCAACTGTCCTCTAAGCTGACATGCAGAGTATTAGCCCCGTTTTACCAATGAGAAAACGGGGAATCGCAGTCATCAAGTGACTTATGTAAGACCATGCACCTGACAAAGAGGCAGCCAGGATTCAAGCACAGTTTGTGTCGTTCCAGAATTTACCCTCTTGTCAACATAGTCACAGCATCTTCCCATTGGAAAACATGTTTTGAACTCACATAACATACAGGAAGTCAGAGTGTGCACAGGATGTGTCCTGCAAACCTGGGCCGGCGAGAGTCCTGAGGGCGGTGTTTACCTTGCTCCTATTCATGGCTCTCTGCTGGGGATGGGTCTCCCAAAGTGGGCGTATGACCCAAGCGCCCCTTGTCCAGAGAATCCCGGTTGAAAGGAGGTGACCAGAAGTCATGCTGTAAGCCTTGTACTTCCTCTTTAGAATTAGTCCCTTTTTCTCTTTTCTGGATCTACATAACCCATGTGTAAAATCTCTTTCCATCACAACTACCATCCCACATGGCTACTGCTGATTGCATTTCACTCCGGTTCTCCATAGCACAGAATTACTCAATTTGTACTACCTACTTTCACACTTCTCAACCCACCCTAAGAAAAGAGCTGAGGAATCGGAGCAGGCCCAGATATCACAGGTGCTTCATCACAGGTAGACACTGTGTCCTCAAATTACTTCAGTGAAGGGGCCTCCCAGTTCATCCTGTAGAATATCAGAAATGAACAGAATGTTCAAGTAACCACACACAACAGAATGTTAAAGTAACCACAGATATTGGAAAATCAGAAGAGAAACATACGAGGAAAATCAATCCTTCTGAAAAGAATGTGCAGCTCATGTGAGCTAATTCAGCTACTATAGACGAGCTTTAGATTTGGCTCTGTCTTTTCTGTAAGCTAAGATTAAAAAAAAAGAGTTGAACTGGTTTCAAAATTCTGCTGATCTAAGAATTATATCCATTGGTTAGGAGAAGTGAAATTATTTCCTAGCTTTGAATTCCAAAATTTCTCATGTGGTATTTGACACAGGGCATTTGGTTGCTGTGGTTGCTAATGCCCTCAATATTTTGGTAATCATTCGTTGATACATTACTAACTCATTGATCAACACATATTTATTGAGCACATGGGAGGTGCTGGTAAACAAGACTAAGTCCCTGTCCTAATGGGAGAACCAGTCCTGAGGAAGAGAGAAGAAATAAACCAGTGTAGAGTTCCTGGCAGGCGTGTCTCAGAGCCCCAGTGGCAACAACCAAGGACATGGGTCCTCGTATTGAAGGGTGGCATGCAAGTAGCTGGGCCAGTCTCTCTGATCCCAGGCAGGAGTTCAGGCGCCCAAGGTATGGACGGACCACACATTCACCAGTCTTTGTCAGTCTCCTTTAAAGATGTGGTTCACCCTGGAACAAAAAAGGGTAACTAGTTGTTTGGGTGTGTTTCTTCCTGTCTGTCTCCCTTCCTCCCTGGTATGTTAAAAAGCCACGTGTCCCTCTGTGATTTGTTCTAGGGCCATGACTGGGACAGGACTGGCTGTGGCCTCTTTCACTCTCTTCTTCTTGTTCATTTCTTAAGCTGCAGCCTCTTTCCTGCTGTGAGGGGTCCTGGGCGTTTTACTCCTCTCTTTTTTCTTCTCCTTATAAACATCACTCAGCTTGGCTTAAAAAAAAGATAATAGCTTTAAGTCACACACGTAGAATTCACCCTTCTAAAGTCACAGCGGCTTTTTGTTTTTGTAAATTTTGAGACGGAGTCTTGGTAAGTTGCCCAGACTGAGCTCAAACTCAGTCCTGCAGGCCCAGCCTTCCAAGTGTTGGCTTTACAGGTGTGCACTGCTTCGCTGGACAACTCTGTGGCTTTGAGTCTGTGCAGAGTCGTATAGTCGTCACTACTCTCTGACTGCAGAGCATCTTCATCATACACTTCAGCTTCTTCTTTTTCTTCGTTCTTTTTAGTATGATAAAATGAATGTGCCTTTACCACTTTCAACATGGCACTTCATACTTTAAGTGCTTTTTAGTGTGCTCAGATTATGAGTCGTGTGTTACAGTTAATGAATTCTTAAGAAATTAAGAGCTTTTCTTTGAATAATTTTGTATCAATTTTTTAAAAAGTAAAAGTGGATGATACTAAGTATCTTTCAAATAATTAATTGCCAGACAAAAGCTAGAGTACTTCACATTAGATTTTATGAGCCTTTCCAAATTATCATTTTTATACACCCATAATAATTCATCCAAAGACTATTAAACTCCAATTAACATTTTAAAACATCACAAAAGTATTCCTAATAGTACACTACAAAATGAATTCCTTAAGTGACATGAAAGCTCTAAAAACACTTCATTTAGGAATCAGAAGAACGTATTCATAGTTTTGACAATTATTTCTTTAAATGTAAAACAATCTTTTTCAGTGGATTACTTAAAAATTTAAAAATTGTAGCTGGGGATGTAACTCAGTGGCAGAGTACGTGATGCCCTGGGCTCATTCCTCAGCCCAAAAAAGGGATAACTATTTTAAAAATTACCATTTTAGCTATTTTTGAGTACAATTCAATGGCATTAAGTACATTCGCAATGTTGTGTAGCTCTCACCACTATCCATCTCCAGAATTTTCTCATCGTCTCAAACAGAAGCTTTGTCTTTATCAAACTCTAGCTCCTTAGTCCTCATTTCCCTGAGTCCCTGAAAACCTCTATTGAGCTTCAGTACCGATGGATGAATTTGTCCATTCTCGCTACCTCATATCCAGTCAGGTGTCATATAATGAGAGGCCCGCATTTTGAGAAACATGCCATTTGGCGATTTCATCTTTATTCGAACGTCAGAAGGGATACTCACCTAAACTAAGGTAGATAAGGCATCGCTAGGCTGCACCATCACATGGGCCCACTGTCATTTCTACAGTTGATCTATTGCTGACTGAAATGTCAGCATGGGGCTGTAAATGGGATCATACAGGATTTGTCCTGCTTTGTCTGACTCATTTCATTGAGCGTAAAGTTTTCAAAGTTTGTCTATGTTGTAGCAAGTGTTACAATTTTCTTTACATGGCTAATCATAAGGGTTTTGGGTTGATTTTGTTTTTTAATGGGAGGCGAAGAGGAGAAGTTTGAGACTGTGCTGGTTCTGACAAGAATGTTCACTGTCATTTGGGGTCCTCACTGAGGAGAGTTCTCACACCTTTAGGGCCATGTAATCAAGTGCCCAGCCAGCATCCCACCACTGGAACTGGGCTACACGAGTGGACCCCAGCCTGGGTGGACCCCAGGGGAGAGCCTCAGGGTGCTGGGCACAAAGCCAGAGCTGGCAGGGAACCCGTGTGGGACAGGCCGCAGCATCCTGTGGATCCCCACTGCCTGAAGTATTTTCCAAGGCTGGGATCACCACTCATCCACCACAGTCAAAAGGAAACTCATTGACTTCACCCTGGATCACCTACTTCTGAGGAACTTGAGCTCCTAATGTGTCTGCCTGCATGAATAGGTTGCAGAATGTACATCCCTCCCTGTCCCCAGACTATCAGAAAGATTTCAAAGGACTCAGGTGAATTTTGGAGAAAGCTTCCCAACAGTGACTGGTTTTTTATTTAAAATAGTTTTATTCTAACAGTAGTTTGCTTTCAGAATCAATTTTCTATTGAGGCCAGTCAGTCTTGGTTCATAAAATAAGACCATGTCAACAGCAAATAGAAGACACTATCTCTTTAAAGGCTGCAGGGTCTGAATCTAATTCATCTAAAAAGATTCCTGGTAGAAGCAGGTCCTGGATCTGTTTTTCACTAATGGGAATTATTTTTCAGATCTGTTAAGGAGATTTTCTGCAAATATGGTGATATTAAAATGCAGATTTTCTGTGAGCATCAGTTACCAGGGGGTGGGTGGTGGAATCTCTATCACTTGGCCCATATTTGGTTTGTGGAGTTGAAAGGCAGTAAAAATTCAATATGAGCTGCAAAGAATATTCCATTATGCTTGGCAGAGCTCTCCGGGAGGCAGCAGCCAGTATAATAATGATTGATAACAGAGCTTATCTCCTGCAGCCCCTTTCAGTCAAGCCTGGAGAGGTGTAATTATTTTTTCCAGACTTTCCTCCTAGCACAAGCTGTTTGCTCTGCCTAGAAACAATACTTCTTCCTCCCTCTTTTCACTTCCCTCCACCCCATTCACTGCCTTATCTTGTTTTTTGAGCCCTTCCCCAGGAAGCCTTTTCTCACATCCACACTCCAACTTGCGGGGCTTTCCTCCTCCTGGGTGCTCAACACACTGGCTGTTATTGCCCAGTTCATGTTCGTTTGCTTATCTCTGCCACTGCCTGTGAACTTGCTGGGCAGAGGCTTCACATATTATTGGTCTTTTTACTTCCAATCTCCAGCACAGTTCCAGCACATAGTAGACCCTCAAGAAACAAACAGCCTAAGAAAGTGTAATTGTAAAAGAATGAAACTGTTACCAAAATTTGATGGACGATCTGGAAAAGTCCTATGTCAGTGATTTTGCTGAGTACAGGTCTGCCTTTTCTTTGTAAAGGAGTAGGATATAGTTTGGGTATCTTCATATGGAATCACATTCTCATGATCAAAATACTCAGTGTGCTGTTGACTGGAGCCCTGCATCAGAAGGACATCTTCTTATCTTTTGATGGTGATTATATCTGCTCATTAGGCGAAATTTATAAAACACAGAAAGTACAAAGAAGAGAGTAAAAATAACTTAAGAGTTCCATCATCTAGAGATGACATTATATAATCTTCAGGTGTACATTTTTATCATTCATTTTGTTCACATGTGTATTTGCATATAAGTATATTAGGGTTGTAAAATAAAATAAAGAGTGTCTAGTTAGATAAGAACTTTAGCTGGGGATTTGGCCCAGTGGTTAGAGTGCTTGCCTTGCAAGCACAAGGCCCTGAGTTTGATTCCCAGCACAAAAAAAAAAGAACTTTAGATAAATATACTTTTTTTAGTGTAAAATGTCCCATGTGACATTTGGTAAATACTTATACTTAAAAATTATTCATTATTTATATGAAATTAAAACTTAATTGCTACCCTGTATTTTATTTTCTAAACTTGGTGTCTTAGTTACTTTTCTCATTGCTGAAACAAAATACCTGACACCCAAAGTTAAAGGAGGAAAGGTTTATTTGGCTCACAGTTTGTAGAGGTTTCAGTCCATACTTGGCTGGCTCCAAGGCAGGGTGGGTGCCATGACAGAGGGGCATCACAAAAGTGAAACAGTTTATGGTGGGCAGAAGACAGCAAAAGCAAGCAAGGGGTCTTAGCAGCTTATTTTTGTTCCTTTTATAGTCTATCTATCTAGACTACCGGGATTAGGGTGGTGCCAAACCAATCAGTGAACTGATTTAGTAATCACACACTTTAATCCCAGCATCATACACTCTAAATCCAGCTACCTCTGCAAAAGCCCCACCTACGACTGCATGAGACTTTGGGGTTACATCTAGACACAGGCCATAATACCTTGTAACCCTAATGTATGTGTGTGTGTATGTGTGTGTGTATGTGTGTGTGTGTGTGTGTGTGTGTGTGAGATACATATATACGTTTTTGAATTTTCTTCTTTTCAGTTAATGTTGTATATTGTGGGTTCCTTTCCATCTCACTAGCTACTTTTTAGGCAAAAATTTAACAACTCACTTTAAACAATGATTAAACACTATGAATAAATAAATACATTTTACTCTACAATTTGTAATTCATTTTTATTTTGAGTGAAAAATCCACTTTAATAATCCAGTATCAGCTCAGCCGAGGACCTCTTCTCTCAAGTGCTACCGGAGGCAAGGTGTAATTCATTTTTAAAGTAGAGATTCCTAGAATTTTGACTAATAGATCACAGATTGAAGGTCATTAATTTCTAAAGATTATTCTACATATATTTAGTCACCGTCTCTTTTTCCTGGTATCTGTTTCCTAAAATCTTTGTAATCTTCAAAGCAGTAAGTGTTTTATTGATTGACTGATGGGTGGCAGCCCCTGTGTAACTTGAGATTAGGGGTTTGTCACAGAAAAGACCAGTCTCTGGGCAGGAGAGAGGGGCTGACAGTTAAGTTGACCATCAGTGGCCAGTGATTTAATTCATCATGGCTGTGTAAAGAAGTCTCCATTAAAAACCCAAGAAGCCTTCTGGATAGCAGAACACATGGGAGTCCTGGAGTGTGGCATCATGGGAGGACATGGAAGCTGCTGGCCCTTTCCCCTATCTCTTGATCTATTCATTTCTTTATCTAGTGTTCATCAGCATCCTTTGTGATATCCTTTACAGTAAACAGTAAATGTATTTCCCTGAGTTCTGTAAGCTACTCTAACAAATTAGTCTAACCCGAACCACGGGTTATATAAAATCTGATTTACAGCTGGTTGGTCAAAAGCACAGGTCAAACAACCTGGGGCTTGTGACTGGCATCCAGAGGGGAGGCAATCTGGGGACTAAATCCTCTACCTCTGCTATCTGTAATCTATAATCTCCAAGTAGACAGTATCAGAATGGAATTGAGTTAGCTGTTGTCTACCACAGAACTGCTTGCTTGCTTGCAGTCTGAGGAAATCCCCACACATTTGCTCACAGAAATTTTCTCAGTTGATAATACTGAGTAAGAGTATAGTAAGGAAAAAAAGGTCACTTATCCCCTCTTACAATATTGGCTTCCAGAAAAATTTTGTTAGTCTTCACTTTTTCAATAGTGAGCTATTATTACACTTTATCAGCAGTAGTGTCATTAATTTTGTAAGTTTGACAATTTGATAGATAAATTGTACTATTTTAAGGCACTTTTCTTTGATTACTGCTTGAGTGAAGAATGACCTTTTTTAATTGTTCCAGTGTACACTTCTTATTTAGTGGACTATCTATTCATGTCTCTATACATTTTTCTTTTGGTGGTGCCAAAGTTTTGTTATTTATTTATAGGGACCCATTATATTAGGGATATAAGCACATTGCCTGTCATATGTGTTAAAATATTTTCTCTAATTTATTATGTAACTTTTAATTTGCCTGACATTTTATGATGTATAGATGCTGGTTCTTATATAGTCAAATACAACAACTTTTGTCTTTGTTATTTCTTCCATTGTTTTCATACTTAGAAAGTCATCCATGGCTCAAGGTCAAATTGCAAATTTGCCATTTTTCTCCCCTCTTTATAGTTCTATTTTTGAAAACCTAACCCTTTTATCTATGAGCAATTTATTTTGCTCTGTAGTAGGAACTAACAACCCAACTTGATTTTTTCCTCAAATAACAAAGTTTCCCAACACCATTTATTGACAATGTCAGTCCTTCTTCACTGGAAGATGATGTTTTCCTCATTGTATGTGAAGATTTTACACTCTATTTTGAGGATACTAACTTGGATTTATCAGTTAGTCTTCTAAATGCTTGATAAATGTAACAATTTTTCACTCAGTATATTGTTAAATTCAAGTGATGGTTTGATGATGTGTAAGACAAGGAGTTACCAGATCCCTGTAAATGAAGTAATGGCTGTAAGATTACAAAGCTGGAAGGAAAAACAGGTAAACTAGTCAGTTGGGTCCTGTGATCCTACAACCTCTGTTACCAAAGATGAACGTGTAGTTTATGAAACAAGAATTACAGGCACGAAACACAAGCAACTTAGAAAAATGTACGGTCGCTGAAATTGAGAGACGAGATCAATATTACTTTAAACCTGGTCCTGAATATCCATCTCAAGCATGGCAGAAGGCAGGAGGATGCAGTAGTTGGACACCTTATCCTGAAAACTTTCTTTTGATGTTGTCAAATTTCTTGTGGACAAATTTGTGCAAGTCTACTTTTCATTTCACCCAGACAATGTTTAAATGTTAAAACTATTTTCCCAGTGTAGACCAATTCTACATTTGACCCTGGAAATTACATCAGTATTGATATTCAGATTTATAGGTATGATTAGGCCAGTGGAGTATTACCAGTACTTTACAGAAATAAGAAGTACAGAAGGTGTGCAACTTAGGAGGGATACACTTAAGATTTTTCGTTTTGATGATGTCAGGGTGTTCCCATACCAAAATTCTGTTTTTCACTTTCATCACAGTATTCAGTAATTTGCATGTGATAGTCAACAATTTAGTATAAAGTAGGATTTGTATTATATGATTTTGCTCATTTGTAGGCTAATTCAGTGTTCAAGGCCATTTAAAGAAGGCTAAGTTACGCTATGGTGTTTAGTAGCTTGAGTGTATTATATTCATTTCCAACTTACAACATTTCCAGCATAGAGTAGGCTTATCAAGATATAACCCTGTCATAAGTCAAGGAGTATCTGTATAGAGTTCTTAGAATTTGTCAAGTTAAATTCAAAAGTGTAAATTTGCTCAACTATGCTGAGGAATATAATCATTAGGTAGTGACATGTATATAGGATACATTCACTCACTCCGATAAATAGTTGTATTCCATCGGAGCAGGCACCGGAGCAGGTGCTCAACATTTCTAGATGAAGACACGTTTGCCTAAATACAGCCCGTAGTCTGAAGCGGCAGCTGCCATCGCTGCTTGAACCACACAGGTGTGCTGAGGTTCCTTGGAAGAGAAGTGGGTAGAATCACAACCAGAATGTTGGGAGTTTCCAATATTCTACAAACTGTCTCCTGTATGTAGCAGCTGGCAAGGAACATCTGTCAAAAGTAATTATGTCATATTTGAGAGTATTACTTGCCAAAGCCATCTCAAAGGTTGGGAATTGCCTACAGCAGACTACACATTGTGTGACGGTGGGCCTGTGTGTACCAGGCAGGAGGGTAAACAGCGTGCCTGGGTCTGTCTGCTGCAGCCAGTAAAACCCTTAGAGGAGGTGACATGGGCACTGAGTTTCTGAGGAGGGGATGGGCCTTGGTAAGTAGAAGGGTGCTGAGGGGCCTGGATGTTCGTGCTGATCCCCTTGGCTTTAGGTGGATTTAGAATGTCCCTCTCCCCTGTTCTCTGACAGAATATTGCTGCTGGCAGCACAAAGTTCATTTTGTAGAATTCAGATCTCTTATTGACAAAGCCCAGAAGAAAATGGACAGACTGGAAAAAGAGGGCAGCCTAAGTAGCCAGAGGACAGCTAAAGCCATGCAGGATGCAAGCAAATAGCACCTACAGAAAAATATCGGATAAAGTCTCAGGGATTTATAAACTAAAATGAAAATTACAGAGGAGTTTGGTTTGAAAAATGCAAAGGAGTCCTTCTGTGAAAAGTAACTCAAGGCCCAGTTCTGGCCTTGGGGATAGGGCAAGGAAGGCTTGGAAAATGTTGACCTTAAGGCCAACGATGAGAGAGGGGTTGATTGTGAAAGGCAAAGAGTGGAGCCAGAAATGTGATGTGAATGCTCTTAGAGGATTGCTCCTTTTCCCTGGGGCTGCTACAGGACTGGGGCGAAGCAACCCCTCCAGCCTCAGGACCGGCCAGGCTATATGAGGAAACAAACTGCATTATACTCTGTCTTCCCAAAGATGTGGCTTAAACATTCTGCACTAGAAAAAAAGTCAAGATTGGGAGGGAAGCAATCTCTGTTTGCCTGTAGGTTTGAGTTTGGGAAGGGAGGGCTGTTCTAGGCTTCACCCAGGGGTGTTGATAACTGATATTCCATTTTGTATAACCACCTCTCTGTAATGTAGGTTTTCTTGTGATATTAGCCTAATCCCTGAACCCCGAGCCACCAATACAGATAGAGGAATCACCAAGGATGTAGGTCGGAAAGTTCTATGGAAGCTGTGGGAAGGCAGAACAAACCAGAATCAAGCCAGGACTTGAAAAATCCCAGCTAAACTGCAGTTTAGCCTTGATATGAAGAAAATCATCACAAAATCCATTTGGAGATATTTCAAAGTGTACTTTATAAAGGACAGTTGAAACGCTGTTAAATAACTAACTTGCCAGATTATTTGATGTTTACTTACTAGTTTCTCTATAAAACATACTACCAGTAAGCTTGGCATTTATAAGTGGATCTACCCCAAACTTGGATGTCACAGGCAAAGTTCAAAATGATATACACTGGAGTACTCATTGTTGTAGAAGATGTTTTCAAACAACCCAGTTCCATCAATAGGGATTTCTTCTAACGGTGGATCTCTACAATGAAGAACTATGCAGCTATGAGAAGGGATGAGGAGGCTGACTCCTCATCCTGTTAAGGAATAATCCTCTGGATACATGGAGTGAAGAAAGCACTGTCCACAGGTGTAAATCATATGCAATTTTTTTTTAACAAAAGTGGGTGAATACAAATATAAATACAAATACATACTTAATTATATTTCCAAAAAGAAATGATGGAAATAGATAGAGAAAGAATAATTTTCTCGAATAAGAAGGAGCTGGCATGGAAACAGTTCTCCTTTGAATGTTAGTTACGGTTTTGAATATGGAATCATGCATATTGTTACATATTTTTAAAGCATTAAATAGAAAAGAAAAAAATCACTAAAACTTGAAAACCAGTTGGAGCATATGAGCCTAATGTTATCAAATCAACAGCATACTCACACAGAAAAAATTATCTCAAAAGGCTTTAAAACAGGATTTTGATTACACATGCCAAGGACAAAGACACACACATTTTAAATTCCATCCAATGAGCTAACGTTGTTGTTGTTTTGAAGCTTTTTTGTACAGGAGGATAAAGAAGTTATTTTGTTAATGTCTTATGGAACTGAGATTTTTCAACATAGCAGGGACAAATATAAATTAAAGGAGTATAAAACCTGTAACATTTAATTTGAATTGGAGAAACTGTCAGTTTTTGTTCAGGATAAAAGCTGGAAGAACATCACTTCCATCCTTACAAGAACAACAACAACAAAAGCCAGATGAAATCCAAGTTCATGGTTTTTCTTGAAGCAAATTCTTCTGTGTGAGAAATGCTGTCAATGTAGTGAACAGCTGCAGTTTCGGGGAAACTGACTAGTCTGAAATCTAAGGGCAGAGAGACCCCAAAGGGAGTGACAGGACAGCTTTACCGACTTCAGTGGGACAAACACAGACATTGATAAGACTCCACCTAGAAGCGTTAACAAATTGACGGTGATAGTATGACCTGGAGAATGAGGTGGTTTTCCAGAGTGCTTCCATTGTAGGTGGAGTTCCCATTCACTCTCCATCAACCTCAGAGCGTGCTCACAAGAAATCGGTAGAGCCCAGAGAAAGTATCTCCTCTGGTGCAGGCCTGGGGAAGAGGGCGAAAGGTGCTGAGGGAAGTTCATGGAACCCTGCCCAGATCATTCTATCTATCTCCTCTGAAACAAAAATGTTAATGGGCAGGGAAAGCTGGAAGTAACTTCTAAGGCACACTGGCCCTAAAAGTACTGCTAGGGGAAGGCCACATCCTCAGGGTCACAGTCCTGTTTTAGACTGACTTACTCAGAAAGCAG
This sequence comes from Hystrix cristata, assembly GCA_004026905.1. Lineage (NCBI taxonomy): Eukaryota > Metazoa > Chordata > Mammalia > Rodentia > Hystricidae > Hystrix > Hystrix cristata. Next base: position 120,442 of record PVJO010003485.1, read on the forward strand.
TGACTGTCCTCCTGCCTCTCACTGCACACATAGAATCTTAAAGGGCCTGGAGAGGTAAGACTTAAAGCTGAGGGTGCAGCAGATGGTGAAGATAAATTCCCTGAAAATGAGTTTCTGTCTTAAATACAAGGTATTTTAAGAAAAATTTAAAGTCTATGATGCTCTGAGAGTAACCACAGCAATGGGAAACGCCAGCCCCAGCTAAAGTCCTACGTAGCTTGACTGAAAGTCAAACTATAGTCCTAGAGAAGCAAAGAGCATTTCCAGACATTAAAATCCTCGGGGTCTACTAACCTATACAGGATGTCTAGTTTTCAACAAAAATTATGAGTCATATGAGAAAGCAAACAGAAAAGAAGTGTAGCAGACAGAGTCCAATGCTACTGAAACATGGAGCCCAGGCAGCAAACAGCTGGTATTAGCACCAGCAGTGGAAACACCTGAGCAGGAGGTAGTCTGGGTGACGTGCTGAGATGGAAAGGTGCACCTGGGGGAGGATGCTCTCACGCCTGGTAAGGCAAGAGGACCAGGGTTGGCCTCTCTTTGTGTGAAGCACCAGGAGGTGCACAAGGCCACAAGAAGTCTGGGGACCTTAGTCTAGGGGCTTTTGTCTTCCATGTCCTATCCCCTATGCCCTTGTTACCATGGAGACATTCCTGCCTGCTCTTGTAAAGCCAAGAAGTAAGACTGGTATTTGAGTTTTTCATTCTATATCAGACAGGGAGGTAGGGACTCATGGATCCACTTTTGAATTCACGTCTGTCCATAAATGATGAAAGGAACTAATGAAGATAATTGGGCAGGCAGGGAAGGCCTTCTCTTGTGAGGAGACTGAGTCACAAATAATGTCACCAGCATGCCCTCAGTGACTCACTCTCCAGCCACACCAGGATCCAAAAGCTCTCCTAATACATCATGTTTTATGATGACAACATATCTAATGGTCTAACTGAGACCCCAGGAGTAGGATTCAGAAGAGTGAGCTCTTCTGCATTGGCCAAGGAGTCCGCCTGTCTGTTTCTGGGTGAAGCTGGGATGCCAGTCACTGCCATATATTGCAGAAGGGGCCACTTATGGGAGGGACATCCAAGTCTTGACTCCTAAACTTGAAAGTTTGGAAGTAAGCAACATGATCGAATATTCAGCATAATCAGCAAGTGTGTACCTAAAGGGGCTGCTGTCTGCTAGCTTTGATGACAGGGAGTTAGTTCTGTGGCTAAAGTGGTGATTTCTAGGCTAGTGATTTATTATTAGAGTTTTAATTTGTAATTGTTATACTAGGAGAGTAATGCTAAAGGAGATTCAAGAAATTCACAACTGGCCATGAGGATAATGATTGTATTAATGTAATTAACAGTAGTAAGTTCTTTTTGTTGTTAGCTTTAATAGTAAGGACACCAAAACTGACTCCCTTCCAACCCCTATAATAGACATAAGCTTCTGGTTCAGGCCGTTTTGAGCTGCTGGCCAAAGTCTATTTACTTCCTGGAGACACTTAAAATTTAATATCTTAGATCAAACAACAGGATGACTTAGATGAGAAAGAATATATGACTCAGGGGCAAGATTGGGACCTTCCTTTAGCCCAGCAGTGATGGCAAGTGCCATCTACAGACGTGGAGATGTCCCCTCTTTGTGGCAATAGGTTTGAGGATGCATTACTCTTGAATAATATCCCTTTTCCCTTTGGGGTCAATCCAGATTGTGTGATCTTCTCCATTCTTGGCTTCTCTCTCTTTGTCTCTCTTGCTTCTCAAGAACGATCTTTAAGATAACAGGTCACAGAAGGAACCCAGAGGAGGAGCTGTCTTGCCCTGTCCTCAATGGAGTCTGCAGTGAGAGCGTTCATCTCATTGGAAGGTGGCAGAAGCTGTGAGCAGAAGCGCAGGGAGGGGAGGAGCCTGCGGACCTGCTTCAGGCATGAATCTGGCTGCAGGACGCACGGCTGTCAGCCGGGCCTCCAGCACACTCACAGACTTTCAACCAGCCTTCTTTGTTCCTCAGTCCCACATTTCACCCCCAACCCCTGCTGAAACTAGCGTCACCACGTCTGGAGCATCTGTGCTTCCTGAGGATCAAACTGTCCTCTTCTGAGCTATTTCATCCATTCCTAATGTCC